>JANIJG010019493.1:0-38991 GCA_024611175.1 Megaceryle torquata
GGAAGGGAAGGGAAGGGAGAAAAGGAAAAGGAAAAGGAAAATAGAAAGAGAAAAGAGAAAAGGAGACAAGAAGAGTTTATTTCTAACATTTTCCACACAGGAAGAAAATTTGGAAAC
The DNA here is from genome assembly GCA_024611175.1 of Megaceryle torquata. NCBI lineage: Eukaryota > Metazoa > Chordata > Aves > Coraciiformes > Cerylidae > Megaceryle > Megaceryle torquata. The sequence continues at coordinate 118 of JANIJG010019493.1, forward strand.
TACACATTTTATTTGCTTTGTTAGTTGGGTGAGAGGGAGGATTGCTCTTTGCAGTAAGACTAATTTTAGAATTTCCAGATACACCACAAATCAGAAATTCTGGCATTCAATTGACTCTACTTACAACCAAATAAAAATGTTGAGCAGGACACTCATTCAAAGACAAACAAGATGCCATTACATGAGTCAAGAACAGAACAGTGCTCTGATTCTTTATGAAAGTAAGAAGCCAAGAGAAGGAAGGAAATTTCAAGGTGATTCAGAGTCAAACACGGTTTATATTCAATTAAATTTCAAAGCTAAAATCATAGCCAATTTGTTTTCCATCTACTGTGTGTTTTAAGCCATAGTGCCATATGCTACAGTTTGGAGTACTGTCTCCCTCAGTTGTCTTCTAATTGGCTTGACCTATGGGAAAGATGGCAGTAAACCAAGCTAATTATATCAATTCAACTCATGCTCTATAAAATCCAATATAAATGGCATGTCAGGTGAAAAAATAAAAAATGAAGCAATAGTAGAAATGTAATTAAGAGTTTCTTAATACATTTCTACGTGCTGGACCTTGCTTACTGCACTACCATTTTAAGGATTTCTAAGGATGTTATTCACAAAGTGAGCAAATTCAGATCTCAAACTACAAAGTAAAACTTTGGGATAAAAAATCTCCTAACATTTATTTTACATAGAACTTTATTTAAAGTCATTAACAGCACTTTCAAAATAATCAGGCCCCAATCCAGAATAATTGGCTCATTTCCAATGAAAACCAGTTTCAGTATCTGTATATCTTCTATTCGGCATACATCAATGTTACTTTCCAGTTACACTGCTTTAAGTTGAAATATCATTGCTAAACTACTGTGAAACTGGGATTTGATGTCAAAAAAACTGTTAAAGAGTGCTAGGTGACATGAGTTAGACAGTGAAGTAGATATCAGAGCTGTAAGAAAGTCTTACTCAAAGCCACAATTGCATGTCCCATATGTCAGTAAAATAAGCATCTTATCCCATCTACCATCATATCCACTTTACAGACTGATATTTGAAATTATGAACAATGGAAAGCTTGTGAAATGCTTTCCCCCGTACACTTTATAGCTAGCATGGAGTGCATTAGACACAAGTGGGTAGTATTTTAATGATGACCTACACTGAAATAATAAAGTCTGTCATACCTCATTTTTGCCACCTAAAGAGGAGTGATCTATTCTAGTTCCCTAGTATTCATTAGACCAGTTAGGTTCTCTCTCTTCATTGACACTGGAAGATGTCTGGATGATTGACTTACCTGTCAGTGAATTGAATTTGGTGAAATAACCACTACTTTAACTCCTAAAGACTTAATCCTGAAGATTAAATCTTTGGAATACATTCCTGAGACAAGCAATCAATGTTTTTCAAAAACAGCATACATACACAGCTGCCTATTGTCACATGCCTTTCATATATCGGTTTACATGAACAAAAGTACACCCTCCAGTATGTATTCAATCTTTTAGAATACATTCCTATTCACATCTTGGTTTTGTAGATAAGAGAATAGCCTAGTAATAAAGCCACTTAAACAAAATAATTCACAGAATAAATATAGAGGCTTAATGAAACCACTGGGAAAAAATTAATTAACTGCCTCCACTAAACAGTTCAACTTAAATGCAGCAAAGCACTTCAGTATCTGTTTAAGAACAGAAATAAGCACTGCTTAAACAGTCGAAGAAAAGTCTTGGAACACAAGAAGTTCCACCTCAACATGAGGAAAAACTTCTTTCCTGTGAGGATGACAGAGCACTGGAACAGGCTGCCCAGAGAGGCTGCGGAGTCTCCCTCACTAGAGATTTTAAAAACCCACCCTGTTCCTGTGTGGCCTGCTGAGGTGTTCCTGCTCTGGCAGGGGGGTTGGACTCAATGATCTCCAGAGGTCCCTTCCAACCCCTACCATTCTATCATTCTAAGAAAAGTGTTTCAGCCACACATAAAGTATGTCAATGACAGTGTTGTGCAGAAGTACTATTGCTCTCTTCCATGTAGTATTCCCAAAGTCCAAGTACTTTTATTTTCAGAAATACAGTACATAACCAGATTTCATCTCTTCACAGAACTTAATACACAGGGCCTGGTCTCAAACTGAGCTGAGATGCCTACTTGGCTAGTTTAGTTTTAAACTCACTATCAAATTTCCATTCTGATACACTGCTTGCCAAAGTCAGTATGAATCTTTTTTGTGAATTACAATGGCACTACATTAGCCCAGTCTTTAAGTTTTATACTCCAGGGTTTTGACACAAATGTTCTCTGATAACTGACAAAAGATGATTCCTGCAAATCAGTTATAAAATGGCCCTATTAGTTTTACACTCTTGTAGTGGAAAATGTTGAGGAAATTCATTGCCAGTACCAATGAATCATAATATCCTTTTTTTTTTTTTTTTTTTTTTTTTTCCATTTAGGCAGTAGTTTACTCCAAAAGCAAGTATAGGAAATGGGCCTATCTTAAGGAAAAAATAATAATTAAAAAAATATATATATTGTGTAAACAGATACATTCTGTGCAAGATACTCGTCTTGCTCTTCACTCTGTGAGAACACCTAATGAGGTGCTCTGTAGAGACAGTCCGCACTCTGCAGACAATAATCTGTAATGTGGTCACCTGAGGCATATCTTTTGCCTGAAAAAAAGCAGAGCATTCTGCAATGCCCTTTGAGCACCTTGCGTATCAGAGCATTGTCACAGGTGAACCTTCTTCATCCTCACCCCTCTGAAAGAAGGTACTGGAGCTTTATCTGACCAAATAAACTATTTTTTGTTTGAAAGGAATGGGATTCATAAAACAGGTTTTTTGGAAGTTCTTAAAATCTCAGGCTCAGCTATGACTGGCTGGGGCTTAAATCAACATCTATTTGCTTTCTCACAGTTCACTTAGTCATAATCACCTTATGGCAAAATCCCAGCAAACTGCTGCTAGGGGCCGTTATGATACCACAGATTTAACACTGGTAGAGCAACAGAGAGTGAACTTCTAAAGAACAACTTGTTTCCATGTAAGGACTTTCAGCAATTCAGCATGCTCTAGTAATTCAATCACAAGCTGTTACATTATGTGCAAGAGTCCCTGAGTGAAGTTGTGTAGTTTGGGTTACGCAGGAGTTCAGCCAGGATGATCATAATTGCTCCCTGCAGCCGTTAGATGTATTAAGAAAAACCAAAACCAACAATAACAACAAAATCAAGGAAAGAAGCAGCTGAAACTGCCATATGTAGGGGAGGGAGAATTGTTCTGAGAAAAGCGAAGAATATGGAAAATTCATCTGGAGTTGTTTCCATGTGGGAAAGGCTATGTACTTATCAAAATGAGTCAGAGAGGATCTGAAACCTCCATTCTTGGAGATGCAAAACATTCAACTGGACAAGTGTCTGTGCAACCCACTCCAAATTACTTCTGATTTTAGTGGGGTTTCTACTAGACCACAACTTACTTCCAACCTAAACTATTGTGAAGTTCTAAATACATGGAAATCCCCATTCACCAGAATCAATCTTAAAATCATGCTTCATGACTTTTCCCTATATTCCATAATTTCCACTGAGGTTCTGTGGGATTGTGCCACTCACCACCAAGGCCTCCACTTCTTCCTGTCTTCAGAGATACACACACAAACGCAACAGGTCTCAGCGACAGAATTTCTTCTCCACAGTTTGTTGTCTAACCCACCCACATCAAAACAAATTAAAGGTCACTCCTAAAATGAGTAAGTCGGGTAAAGTCTCCCAATTGATCTTACTGCACAGTGGCCCAGCTTCCACCATTATGCACTCCTCACCCCTCCTTGAAGAGGCCACACTCTCCAGCTTCTCCCAAAGTTGAGATATGTGGCAACCCCAGTTCTCCCACCCATGAGCAATTGGTGTCACCACTAAGCAGTGATGCAAAGGAAACAACTGCAACACTATTTCTTCTGGGTGATGCTTTGAATGTAAGTGGCTTATGGTATTCTCACAGAATCACATCATGTTAGGGGTTGGAAGGGACCTTCAAAGATCATTATTGTGAATGAGTCCTTCATGTAGGTGACCTTAGGGCCTTCCTAGACATATTTTCCTGACTAGATCTTCCAGAGAATTAAATGGCAGAGAGTTTATATGGATATTTCTGATCAGACTAAGGCATAAAAGAGATTCCAAAATACTTGGCTACTTGAATGAACAGACACAAAAGCACTTGAATTTTTCTCTGAAAACTTACTAAAGCAGGTTGGTGGGATAACCTTGGCTGGCTGCCAAGTACCCACGAAACCACTCTATCACTCCCCCTCTTCAACAGTACAAGGGGAGAAAATACAAAGAAAAGCTTGTGGACCAAGATAAGGACAGTGAGATCATTTGCTAATTAGCATCATCGGGAAAATAAAGTCAAATTAGAGCAAGTAATTTAATTTATTGCCAATTAATAACAGAGTAGGATAGTGAGAATAAAAGAACAAAACTAAAAACTCCCACGTAGTGCAGGGGATATGAGGAATAGGTTTTTGTGGTTAGTCTATAACACTTTGTCTTTGCAACTCCTTCCTCCCCACAGTCTTCTGCTCATCAGAGGAAAAACATGTCTTCCAGAGGAAAAAAAAATAAAGTTAGAAGCTAGCATGTGTGTATTAATGCACATTTGCCAATGCAGACACCACAAAGCTGAAATTAAAACAATGCTAGAAAAAAATATCCTAGTGGATAGTAACCATTGTTCATAGAGAGAGGAGAAAGACAAAATAGTGGATAAGTAGGGAGATGATCCTGTGCCAAAGATCCACTATATTTCCACTGAATCCTATTTTCCTTTTCTGCTTTCATCCTATGGTGTGTATAATAAAAGATGGTTGCCGCTGAAATTTGATGTTCCAGCAAGTATGAGCAAACATGGAATGTGATCTGGAGAATCATTTGTATTGGTGAAATTCTCAGCTAGAGTCCCACAGAACTACAAGATATTAAATAGATTTATTGCCTATCAGTTTTATACCAGAGGGAGACTATCTGCTTCTCACAGTGAAGAGATGCATTATAAAAAAAGTAACTGTGATACTAAGAAATCATCATTCAGCCAAGCTAAAATAAATGATAAATTCCCTTTGTGGCTGATTTTTATCTGGCTGCACCTGACAGCAAAAGTTTTCACAAGCAGATGCCCACAGATTTTAAAAGGAGAGTAACTAAATAATATTTCCTGGTCTCAGTTTAACCCTCTCCCTCCCTTTCCTCATTTTCTGAAGCTGTTGACTGGAACAGAGAAAGCCCTTCATCAACTTACCTTGAGTCTTATAGGGAGATCAAAAGGTAAGTTGGGCAACATATAGAATATAAATTTTCATTACTATTTTACATCTTTTGCAAAGTAAAGATGTGCACAGCCTCTCCTAGAATTTTCTGCCACTTTCTGAAGGTTCACAGTTTTCAATAAAGTGTAAAGGTCTGAAAGGATCCTGATGTGCTACAGAATAAGAAAAATAAACTCTGCACCGTATTTCTGCAAGTAACAGAAAGCAGGGGAAAGACCTTTATACAGTCCCTGATAATATATAACCCAAGCACAATACCATAGATTTCTTGATTTTACAAGTGAACTATAAAGGACATCCTCTATTAAACAGTTTACTCCATAGCTATGTTATTACATTATGCCAAGATAAAGCATTCAATAATTCATCCCACTTTTGTTGTGTCGGGGTCCATAAATCAGGAATTATAGGAGATGGCAGCACAACAATAGGCACATATAAGCATCTTTTAAATCCTATAGATTAAATATGAAAATCACAGATTAAAAGTAAATCTGAAGTAGTAGTCTCATCCTCTTAACATAAAACTGGTGTAAAAGTCTTATTCTTACTTAGAAGTTTCATTCTTTTTTCAATCAGTGCAAATAACCGGAGTATCAGAGCAGCAGGCATTACTTTACTATTCTGAACTCATATGAATATATTTATTCTTTAATTCTGTACTCCATAAAATATGGTTTGTTTTTCATGTGTATCTCTTGGCTGCACATCTCTCTCTCCCTTATCTTTTCTACCTTTTTTTCTTTTTGTATATAGACATTTTCCTACTCCCAATGGATTTTTTGAGAGCAACGTGGAGTACACTTCTCAATACAAATTCATTTGCCGATATTGAAATTCACATCTCTTGCCTTTCCTGAAATGTGTTTCTTCTGAGAGCTGAAATTCATTTTTACTGTGAGCACAAGGCTGTTGTTTGTAAGGGATTGTTCCCCTGCCATGGGAGCTATTGTCTGTGACAGTGAGCATTAGGCTCTGAGCAATTGTACTATGGGTTCCAATGAAGCTGTGCTTCAACTCTTACCCTGAGTCCTCAGGGTGGGAAAATGTAGAGGCATTTAGGTCTTCATATAACAGATAGAATATAATGTAAATAGTAAAAAGAACCTGTACCTTTCTGGTGAAGGTGTGTAGTTAGAGATCACGTCCACATTAAAGCACAACACATTTCACATGAAGAAAAATAGGACATGAGCTACATTTGGCATAGGGTGACTCCCTGTTAATATCTACAAAGAGTCACCCTGAAGTGGAAGGACAAATCTAGTACTCCCTCTGAATGGGTAACAGATTGAATATGAAGGGAACCAAAAGGTATCTTTTTGTAAACACTAGATTCAAACCCTCCCCTCTTTTTCTCATGTTTTCCTTTTAAATTGACTATGTTCATTAATTTCATTAAGAATTTGCTGTGTTTAAGGTTTGGTAGATAGAATTATGTACCCTGCCAGTGGAAGGACCTTCTCCATTCAGACATATTAAAGCTTACTGACATAATTAGACTGAGTTTAGTCTAATTAGTCTGAGTTTATTCCAGATCAGCTTTTCCCCTCATTTCTCCCTTCACTGATTTTTCTCTTTTTCTTTGACCAATTCTTTTGATAAATATTCAACAGCTGAATTACTCTGGATCTATATTACAGGGCAGAGGGAGTGCTAGGGTCTATCTTGCAATTCATTCTGTGCAGATAGATAGGTTTAATCATTAGCTCTGCCTCATATTTAGACTCAAACAAGAGTCCCCAAAAGACAAGCTATAGTACTGTTTGTCCTGTATATTAAAATAAGTAGGTATCCATGTTGACTCAATTTATCTTGGCCCAAAGAAGGAATTCCAGTTTACAAGGAAAAAAATAATAATAATCCCAGAAGACACTTATCTTAAATATGGGTGATAAAACAAATCTGTGTAATACAAAGTTCTTTATCAGTCTAAGGCACATCAAAAATGTGGTATGAGAAAATCTTTTTTTTTTAAGAATGAAGCTTCAGTTAAAACAAGTTGTCAGTAGTTGTGCTTCAAGTCTTTGTTCACTGTTTTTAGCATTTGTACTTATTTCTTTACACACTCATGGAAGCATAATAAATTCAGACTAGTAAGCTTTAAAAAGCTCTTACCTTTGTCTACTCAAATATGATTTCCATCCCAACCCATTACCTTGTACCCCCACGCCCCATGAGTTACCTCCTCTGTATAACAGTAACAGATGCATTCTTCTCACAGCATTTTGTTTGCATTGTTTTCTGTCTACATTTATGGCAACAACTTAAACAAATGCTTTGGCACGCATCGTTAGGCTTGATTGGATTTAACTGGTAAGAAATTGGTAAACACTCTGCCACAGCTTTACACCAGAAAATAACACCAGGATATTTTTGCTTCCCAATAGCTTTAAAAATTAATTTGAAGGCATCAAAAGTAAATTTTAGAGTAGAAGGGCTTAGAATTGGGCTTAAAAGATTCCCCTATTTCTTTGTTGATGCCTAGCTCAAGACAATATAGATGACTAAACCACATAACACATGCTTAAGACCCTGAGGCTGGTTGACACAGAAGAGCAGTATCTATGGTCTGAAGCTCACTGCGCCTCCAAAGCAGGGTGGCCACAAGCAAAACGCCCACAGGAATGCTCTCCAGACTGTGCCGAGTTCCCTGGTAGCACTTGGGAATTAGTGGCACAGTGGCAAAAGGCCCAGGCCAGAGATGTAGCAGGGACTCTTCTGATAGCAAGGATGAGAAAATGCCAGTATTCTGCTCTGGTACAGCTCATATTAGTTATATCGGCCTGGCAATAAGTCTAAGCACTTTGGTTGCTGTTTTGTGAATGGCTGAAGCACCCACTCCTGACAGATGAGCTGTTTGAGACCTGCTTCACACTTCAGCACAATCAAGATCTGTAAACCATAACTTCGCCATCTGTGTACCGTAAGTTCAGTCCTGTGAGGTTTCTTTAAGAACAATTCATGGCTTGGGGTGATGGTTGCTTCATTTAAAATCCTCCATCAAGTGTCCTGTGGATGTAAGAACTGCTTTGACAGGGAGTGTGAATGAGTCGGTGTGTATGTAGTGGGAGAGGAAGCTAATGAATGCTCCCTTTAGATTCAGGATGCCAGCTTTCAAACATCTGTAAAAACTGCACACCTACATTTCCAGATGGAGTTCACATATCCCTGCCAAATTCTCTGCAAAGCAAAGGACATGCAACTGCTCAGCAGATCAGAACAGGTGGAAGCATTCAATTAGGGAAGAAAGCCTAGGGTTCCCATCCCTCTGAAGATGCTTCTTTAAATATGTAAACTATCCTGGAGCAAACCTACAATAAGTGATCGGCTGAAAGTGAGCTATCAGTACTTCCTTACAATTCTCCTCTGTCACCATCTGGCCCAAAGCAACTTTAGTGCTTTTGTAAAAAGGAACAAATTCAATTAAAAACAAGATCCCAGAAAGGCCTCTTTGCAGTCTGGCAGCTGAGGCTTCTGCAAGATGGCTGAAGTGAGAACAAATCGCAACCATGCTGTTAATGCTGAACAGTGAGGCATAGCTTCTCAGCAGGACTCAGTAAGACACCTCTGTCCTGGAGGGGGATGCACTTTGACATCTCTAGAAACTTAAGACCCAGCACACAAGAGGACGCAAAGGCTCACATATGCGCACATCGTGGTGACGCACTCTACTGTCCTCTCCTTATCTAATGCACTATTTAGGAAACACAAATTGTCTCTGAGATACAGTATTCATCTCTGGGCTGTGGACTTCCGTTGAATGTCTTATGTGTGAAAGTTACTGGTACCACCTGATCCTGCAGTAGTCAAGTTCCTTTCACATTCTGACAATGTGCATATCTGACTTGCATTAGAGAATCTCTTTGGGAACCTGATCATAAATCCAAATGGGAATTATATAATGGGGCAGGAAAGAGAATACATGTCCTTCAAGTCTAAGGTCAGGAGCTTGCCACTGAAATTCCAATTACCTGGGCATGTGAAAACTCTGAGTAATGAATTTATCTCCCCTTACATCTCTGCCTACTTTCAGAGTTAAGCAAACAAGTTAAAAATGAAAGACAAAGTTTCTTGCAAGCAGATTCAGCAAATGAATATTCGACGGGAAAAAAAATACTTTTTCAAGTGTTTCACTGTAGATTTAGACTAAAGGAGAGTCAGATATTCGTGTCCTTTTTGTCTTCACTAGGAAATAATAAAAAAAAAAAAGCCATTTCAAGTACTGTGGACAGGTGAATATTTTCATGTAACTGTGAGTGGAACAAAAATTCAGAAACCAAAGCTCAGTGGTGAAATATTAGAATGATGTACTGGGGAAACTATCAAAGAGTTCACGTCCCCCTCTGCCTTATATCCTATTTATGTCTGCTGAACAGCAGATTTTCACATTTGGGACTGAAAGTTTTTTGGTATTATGATGACATTATAATTCTTGATTTACAGCCCTGGAACTAGTTCCTGGAGCATTTTCAAACAGAAAAATGTCTCAACAGCACATATTGCCAGGCTGTAGTTATAGCAGATAACAAAAACAGCTTTTACTGGGTAGTGTGTGCTAGACACCAGTTAGTGCATACCCTGCCAAAACACTCCATGCCACTTGAGTACATCTAGGGTGGAAGGAGGCCAGTGAACAGCCTGTATAATATAAAACAACATGCAAGACAATAGAAATATATAACTTTCTGCTCTCTTTCACTGCATACTGACTGTAGGCTCAAATGCCGTCATTTGTCTGGCAGCTGCAATGGCCCACATATAAACTGTGTCCTACATTCTGGAGAGGCAAATGTCTTCCAGTATCCAGAGTTCTTCTTGCACAGTTTTGACAATCCTCTCATGATCTTGAGCCAGTGTACCTAGCATATTAGTATGCATATTTATTAGCTCAGTTTCTCAAATTGTCAAAGCTTTCCTCCCTTAGGTACATAAAACATGATTTGTACAGCATACAAGCGCACTTTTCTTTTCCACGCTACCAGGTGAGATTTATGTTTGTACTCCTTTTTTCCTGTTTTCAAGTGACAGTTTAAGGATTCTTCACCTATCTCAAGGGTGGGACCCGCAGCTGCTCAGACTCCCTGACTAGAGCTCCATCTGTTTTCCAGCTCTGTGGAAAAGACAACCAGCAGAGCCAAGACTCTCCAGGAGCTGAAGACTCTGGCTGATTAATGACTCAGTAAACAGGTTCTCCAGAAGACAATGTTACTGATTCACCCAGAGCATATTAACACGCACCACAAAGTATCTTCTCTGTACCCCACGATGATAGAGGCAGCTCAAAGCTCCCCCCAGCCATGGACAAAGGGATCTCCACATGACCTACTACCTCTCTATTCTACCTCCTCCGTACACCATCACTGTTCTACAGGTAGCTTGAAGCTACCCACAGCCAGAGACAAAAATAACCTCCCAACCACCTTCAGTCTCTGCACCCTTCCATAGACCCACCAGCAGCTAAAATATCGCCACAGCCATGAGCAGAGCAAACTGCCTGCTAAAATAAAGCATGACACTTGCCAAGATGAAGGCCCAGGTCCTCTGGCTTTGATACCACCTGACTTGTAGCTGCTTGCTGAGAAGCTAGCTCACCTCCTGCCTTTGCTGCTAGTTAGGGGATGAAGTGTTTGGTAGCAATGCATGATCTCATGGGGATCTTCTGTAATTTAGTCTCATTAATTAGTCCAACATGCCTAATTTAATATGACCTGTAATTCTGCATATCAGACATAAAAAAAATATACCCGAAAAGACCAGCTGTAGAGCTGTCAAGTAGAAAGTACTTCTACAACAGCTCCTCCGCTGTATTTCATATACTTTCCAAGCGATTCTATCTTTAACTGCTCCTCTTTCCCTTAAAGTTCTTTTAACTGTGTATTTTCTGATAGGTCAGTATCATACAAGTAATTAGTCAGACCTATAATATTTATTAAATACTACAAATAATTCCCTTATCACATAGAATAATTTGATTTTCAGTATGTGCTTATCAGATTAGTATTTGACTATTAAATATTCAGTAAATGATACTTCTTATTCTGGTCCTAAACAACAAATATTGTGATCCCTTCCTCCCCCACCTTCCTTATTCTGACATAATCATCACTCCTACATTAGACTGAAGTTTCCTCATCATGGGCACTTCCATCTTATTATTTTGCCAGATAAAAGGAAGAGGAAAATGCTGAGGTCATATTAAGATGGTAAAATAGGTCTAAGTATTTGTGTTCTGGTTTGGGTGAGAACAGAGCTGGTTCTCTTCAGTGATTTTACTTTCCAGTTCAGTTCTTCTAACTCACTACACTGTCTGAAGTCAGCAGCCTGTTTGCACAGGCAGTGGCTGCTGCTGGCAGGGATAACACCCCATGTTTAGAGTCACTACCAAGGGCTGTTGTGCAGACCAAGGCCACTGTTGGATCTTCTGGATCACGTTGGGGGTGCAGGAAAGTGAAAGGCGGCACCTGCAGGGAGGAGCAGACAGGGCAGGTGACCCCAAACTGACCAACGAGGGATTCTAGCCCATATATGTCATACTGGGGATAAAGCAGAGGGATCTGGAGGGTCTATAGTTTGCTCTCTCTGGGGGCTCCCAGGCTCTTCTCCCCTCTTGGACCACTTTGCCAACTTTGCTCGGCTTGGCTCAGGTCCTCTTTTGGTTCCTTCCTCGGAGCACCCAAGGAGGACTCTGTCTGTTCTGCCTTCCATCCCAATCAGTGTGTTCCTGAATCCAGTACCAGAATCCAGCTCCTGAACACAGCTCCCGTCTGCTGCGGAGCCCAGTCTGGGACTCTCCCAATGACTGCTCCACAGCATCAGTGGTGACAGTGATGGAACTGCCATCAGAGGGATTGGGTTCCATACTGGTTCTGTATATATTTGTACATATTCTATTTTATTATTCTCACTCAAGCTGTTCTAGTTCCCTTTTCTACTGGCTGAGTCTCTCTCCCTTATTCCCTTTCTCTTCCCCTTTGGGGAGGGAGGGAGGTTAACAGAGAGCATCTGTTACAGGTCTAAGGGGCCACCCTGACCCTAAACCATGATAATTTGCCACCAAAGGCTTCACTGCATGATAAGTTCTTGTGAAAACCTTTCATTAAATATTCCATGGGCCTTACTGAAGTGCCTAAAGGCAGACAAAGAAACTGGGCATGACAAGTGAATAATGAAAGTACAAAAGAGAATAGGGGTTTTTTGTAGAGAAGTTAGTATTTCTCCTGGGGTAAAGGAGAAGTATATGTTTGCTCTTTTCTCCACATCTTTTAGGAAAGGGTTGGCTCAAGTCCAGTATTTAAAATAAATGGGGAAATTCAAAAAGTGATACTTGGCCCGAAGTACCATATTTTCTTGCTAGCCTTAAAGACTGTACTTAACTCCTTTTGGGGTTACACGAACAGTAATACTGGCATAAGCAAAGAAACCTTTACAAGGCTGTAACTGAAACAGCAATATCTCTTTTACTCACACTGCCTGCAGCCACCCTGTGCTTAGCATATGCCAACAAGAACAGGGGCTGAGCCTCCTCCCTTGGCTGCTTTTTCTGACTCTGTCCACCCACCCACAATGTGTTATGTATATATGCTCTTGTGAAGCCCCAAGGATCACCACACCCCATGAGAGTAATCTAGGTGAAGCTTACTTTTCCCTTTTTCCTCTCCCAGAGTTTTAGTACCAGCATGGTTCCCTCAGTGGCTTCTCTGTCAGCAGCAGGGTTAGGGTTAGGGGACAAGCCCCTGCTGTGGCTGAGACTGCTTCTTTGGTAGGAGTGCTGGCTTGTACCAGTTAGACATATATGATATTCTTAGTCTATGGTGAGAAAGATTATCCAGATAAGCAGTATCATATCTTTCTCTTGTCAAGATAACAGCACAGAAAAGACGAAGAAGTGAAAAGTGAAGAGCAGATTGTTGCCACCCTGAATAGTTATGAATGGAAATCATGACCAGAAGATTTTATTAATTTCTGAAATATTACCATATTACTTGAAATTTGCTTTATAAATTGAAATATTCTGTTTAGTTTTAATTTGTAGGTATTTTTTCCCTTCTTTCATTATTATCTGGCATATTTGCATAAAATCCTCAAAATGAAGAAAGAATTTTTAAAATCTCTTTTTTTTTTTTCCTCACAACAAACTGCAAAGTAAATTGATTTCACTGTGGTTGGAGCTGAATACATTTAAAGTTCACATTTCATACATACATTGACTATAAATTTTTTACTATAAATGCTTTCAGGGTCATTTGAAAACAAGTGATAGTGAAAGATTAAATTTATGAGGACTTTAAAACACTGTGTCCCATGAGATGCAGTAAATAGTCTTAATTATTAAGTGACAATCCCAAACATATTCACACAGCTAAGTAATCTCTGTTAAATTCCTAGCCAGCTGAGTTACATTACACAAATGTGGGAAGCACATTGCTTTTTCTTCATACTGCATAAGAGAGACACAAGTTTATCCTAACTACACATACTAACATCTCCATACCATAGATTTCAATTCCAAGTAGAATAGATTTCTCTGCTTTCTTATCTGTCCCTTCTCTGATAAAGGGAAGTGGGGAAGGAAATTTCATGCAAACACCCGGCATGCAGCACTGAGACTAAGCCAACAAGGTACCCAAAATTACTCAGCGTATTGCTTTTAAAATGCAGATGTAAAACTAAATTGCACACTTGGCCTTTTTACAGCCATATAACTGGTTATAGTGTTCCTATTACGATAATGATTGAATTACTAATACAATACAGATCTGTCCAGTTTATGTTAATACAGGTAGTCCTGTATTATTATCCTTTACTGTATTTCTGTATCTCAAAGAAATCATGAAGCTTCAGTGATTCCCTACAACAGAGTTGATGACTATCTGACAAAGTTACAGTCCCACTTGCAGATCACAGTCTGCTCTATAGAGCATGGCTATTATGAGATTATTATGATGTAATAGAGTCATCCTGACTGCACAGTCCTTGGATTTTATGTTTCTTTCCAGATACTTAGTTCAAATCTGCATATCTCTTCATTATCAATGTCTTTAAAGTAAGCATATAGGTATTTATTTATTTTAGTGCTTCCAAGGAAATCTATAGGAAAGAGTGGAACATTTCCAAGTAAGTAGAAGAAAAAAGGCAGGTTGCACACAGTACTTAGAATCAGGGTTTTCACTGATGAGATTTTCTCTGTAGTGTTTTCTTCCTTCTTTCCAGGGAGAATGATTATTCTAGGATCACCTTTGGTGTCCTTCAGCAGCTTGACACGGCTTAGGCAAAATAGAGGTTACCAGTAATTTTCCTTGAGAAGAAACACTCCCTTGCAGTGTTCTATCTTTGAAAACTCAAGTCCATTTTTGGTTTAGTTACTTTTCTCTTCTTTAATAAAGTCTCCAAACTGTTTGATCTCTAAAGTCTTCTTTCCTAACTGCCTTCAGCAACAGGACAGTAGGGAAAAAAACCAAACCAGAGTGGTACACAAGAGGCAAGAAAGGACGCATACAGAAATTAGATTTGGAAAAACATAATCACAGAAGTGAAACATCTAACTTTTCCACATACATGTTTCAAGAACCTGAAGTTTTTGGTTTTACCTTGTCCAAAACATAAATACAAGTTCAGTTCAACTGAGGTCAATATTGGTCCCTTTCTGTTGTGCAACATACAGTTGGTCATATTTGTGGCACAATGAGAGAATGCATCTCAAGTTTCTTATTCAGGGAACTACAGGCATATGACTTCTGAAAATCTCTTAGACACTTATATAAGAAGATTGTCTGAAGTTTGAATATTCTTTACACACTGCAGAAAAACTTGCTAATACCTCAAACTTCGCTTTGATACAAGTCTAGTGTGTTGTTGAAAATTAGGATCTTAAGGAAATTTCTTTCTTTCTTATGCATTCATAAGGAGTTATTTTATTGCTACTTCAATAAGAAAAATAATCGCTGTAAGAAAAATGTGTGAAGGTCAAAAGTAATGTAAAATAATTTAACAATGTAGATTCCCATGTATTCAGTACAAATGGGGTCCAGCTAGCTGTGTGTAGCTTAATAGTTTTTTGTCTGTGTACAGTAATCATTTCAAATAGATACCTGCTTGCTACATCTATGATGCAAGAATAAATCTAGCATCCAGTGATAAATCAATGTTTGTTTTAACATCATCACACAGAAATTCTTATATGGAGCACCATAAATGTGCTAGTGAACTTTATGACCTTACAGTGGTTCTTTCTACATCTTTATATAAAATACAATTCTATAATGCTTTGGCAAATTCCCACTGCACCACAGTAGGTTGATATTTTGATAGTAGTTTCCCTTCCCTAATAATAAGCAAAAGCCCTACTGTGTTAATATTTTTCTGACAAAACTTTGCCAAAAAATCTTAACCCACAAACGGCATTACATTTGTATAAGACTGAATAGTTTTGAAAGTTTTGGAGGTAATCTGAGGATTAAACATAGAAGCAAACATGAGAGGAAATATGTCAAAGAATTAATTCTGACTATAATTTATTTCTTAAATTATTTATTTCAATTAATTTATAATTACTAAATTATTTTCCTTGGCTAAACGAGCTTACTTTTCACTCTCAGAAATTTTTAAAAACTTGTATAATTTTCAGTAGCTACTTCCTCTCCCTCCATTCCCATTATTCCTCTCACACACACAGAAAAAAAAGTTGCAGCATTTTATCTCATCCCATTACAACCTACAGTCAGTAGGATCAAACTAAGATATGTTCTCCTACTAGACAGATCTAAGCACATTGCCCATCTCCCTTCTCACTGCATGTAAACCTTTCCTTTTTATTGAAGTCACCCTCCAGAGAAGTTACGGTCTTTGCCACAAACCACACCTTGTGTAACCACATCTGTGGCTGGCCAGAGGGCTTCCCCCAAAGCAGGTACATTCCCTACATAGATCAACAGCTGCTCTCATCAAGGTTAAGTTACCTGGCAACTCATTAGAAATTTTGTGGTGTCCTACATGTGAAAAAAGGAAACATCAGTATTCATTCTCATCATGCTTACTCCTTTCCTCAGCCATTGCTACAGCCTAAATTAGCAATGCCAATATGTTGCAAAGGGGTAAGAGGGAGCAGGACCCTACTCAGTTAAGGATCAAAAATGGATCACCTCTGTGTTGATGACAGAACAGTGAGTATTTGGGTGTAAGAACCTATCAGAAACTCTTCTGAGCTAACTTAATTTTCCTGTAGTGAAAAAGCATAGGTTCCTTTAGCAATCTCACGACATAACCACTTCCAGCTTTGATGGCTGCCAAGGCCATTTCTAACAGTGTCTGCTAGAGGTTATTCAGCTTCCATATAGAAATATTTATAAAGCATTTTACAGCCATTATGCATACCCAGCAAAAAGGCTCAAAACACAATCTATAAGTCAGGACTGTAAGAATAATTGGGGAAGGGATCATTCACTGTAAAAAACCAGCCTCTGTAAAACAGGTCACGGACCCCACAAATATAGGGGCAATTCTGGAAAGACACAGGAAAATAATGCCAAGTACCATACAAAATATTCCAGGAATCATGAACTTTTAGGGAAAGACCAGACACTGGGTTGTAGGTACTTAAATTCTTTGTAAAGTATCACCCTTTGTTATGAGTTTTGATCATAGCTTTTACCAAGGGAATTGGAAGAGAGGGTCCAAGGCCTCCCACTTCACCCCGTCAAACAGGGAAATTCCAGGGGCAACTGGCTTACTATGCTACCACTTTAACCTTTCAAAGAGAAATAATGTGCAGAAGATGGGATGAAGCCAGTGCCACTACATCTGTGATGCCAACCTTAGCCTGCAAAAGCTCTCAATGGTTTCATCTCCATTCCCTGAGTGTACTCTCTGAAGTGTTAGATCCTAAGTGTGGTATAATTTAGCCCAAGTGAAATAAAATCACCAGATTTCTTGACTATCATCAGTGGCTTAACACAAAATTTAATTTACTGAAATGAATGTTAGAGGGGTTTTGGTTTTGTTTTGCCTTTTTTTTTTTTTCTCTAGAGTAACATCACAGACTGGGATATCATTGATTTGTAGCTCTACCCACAAACAGAATCTGTTAAGTTCAGAGTTTCCATAAAATTATTAGTTTCAGTTGTAGGAAGTTGGTATGGGATTTTTCTAAAGGGACACTAATTAATTACCTCTTGTTATCTAGAGTTTTAAAAGCATTTTCAAATATGATAATGAATTATTACATATGTCAACAGCCATGCAGCAGATAACATAAGAATTAAAAATGTCTATCTGCCATCAGTCCATTTTGCTCACTTGACAAGAGCTGTGCAATTCTCATCTAGTAATTTGATAATCTCAACCCAGAGGAAAGGGAGGAAATAGGTGTTTTATGTCAGCATGAGAAATATTTTTTCTCACCCATTATGTTATTACTATAGATTCAAAGGCACAGAGATGATAATTCTGGCTTGGAAAATGAAAATCTTATCCAGGCACCCTTTTCAAAATGATTTGCTCAATCAGAGCTCTCTCCTGCCACTTGTTCATGCCCATGGTGCTTTAGAGCATCTAATCATGAGATGATTAGAGATGATATTAAGGAGGTTCAGGTTTAGTGCCATCATGGTGGCTAATCAATAATGAGATTGTCCAAGCCAGCAGATGTGTGTACAAATCTTATTTACTAACCCTTCATGTACTGCTATGAAAACAAAACAGATGTGCTCTTACAGTGTAGAAATGCTCATTCTAAGAATATTTTCTCTGACACAAGCATTAACACCTCTGAGACAATTCTTTCATTTTCCTTTCGGCTTTATCATAAGTGTTTCCACACTTCCAGTGATTTGTCATTTTATCCATGTTTCGTACAATCTGAACCCCCCCAAAAAAAACCCTGGCTATAGTTTTGTGGATATCCAGATTTCTAGTAAAATACACCTGCATAACATTTAGAACCCTTTTACACTGGTTTTGGAAAGGCAGTCTGATCAGGGAATAACAAATTTTAAAACTTAATCAAAAACACAAACTAAAAAGCCTCCAAGCAAACAAAGACCTTTGATAGCAACACGTTCACCTTTTTACATCGTACTGATAACAATTTACATTGATTAATTAATAAAGATTCAGAGTCATCCAGCTTTATTTACTTTGCTGCACTGTACAGTTTTGCTTCAGAACAGAGTACAGCATTTTTATAACTTCCTCCAGGATTTATCTATATAGGCAGTTTGTCACTCACATTCATGGGTGGCTACACTCTGGTCATAGTCACTGTCATCATTATAAGTCCAAGGTTTTACGTGTTTTGGCTGGAGTAACTGAAATCTGGACCTTGCAGAAGATTTACCAAATTTCAATTTAGTTAGTTTGATTTTTATTTTGCAGTGTCTCAGCAAAAAGCAAGGTGATACTGAGACCATGTAAGAAAATATCTGTAGCCACCATCAACTTTCTTCTGAGGAATGTAACCACTATGTAACCATGCTGTACTTGGACCATCTCAGTGAGAATCCCCAAGACTGTCCATTTCTGAATTCACCAGGACAGAATAAAATCATGTGGTGTTGTGGGCCAAAGTAATTTGAACAGAAGCACTTGTGGCACAATAATTTCATCATTCACTATTTAATGAGAGAAAAAAAATTCTGAGTTATTACCTTTCTCCTGGCATCAGGAACAGGGCTTTTTGCCTTGATCTATGTTTATTGCTTGAAATTTCATCAAGGGGTCAGATCATGTACTTGTTCATAGATGTTGCAAAGGGTAGGTTGTTGTTTTGTTTGGGATTTTTTTTCCATAAGGAGTCAGACAAGTATTTGTTGGTATATAACATCAGTGTGAAATCCAAAGAAGCTTCAAAAGGTGAAACTAGAAGCAGGAACTAAAATTTAAAGCTACCAGATTTAAGATACTTCAAAGATTTGAACCTGTTATATGTAATGGTTTCCAAAAGTGTCTTTTGAAAGTAGTTTTCCCAACCACTTTTGGACTATAAGTGAAATCTCTTCTGTTTATGATTTTCATGATGTTCAGAGTCTTATCTGATAGACTGAAGGATTTGATCCTGAAAAAAAACCCTGCAAAAGTAAATAAATCAACCTACTGCGACAAGGGGTACTTCAAAGGAGTAATAAAGAAAGCAGTCACTACTTAAGTTCTGCAGTACAGATAGAACATATTGAAGAACGTAAATGAAAATGCAACAGAGGGAGAGAAAAAAATACTATTTTGAAATAAAAGGTAAATGAAAAGTGCACTTAAAATGAAGCACTTACACCAGGTTAAAAAAAATTAAATATACTCCCCTAAAATAACAAAGAATTCAGGAAGAAAAGTAGAACTTGATACTAGTGACTTTAAAATAGAAAAAGAACAGAAGGAAAAAACATTAAATAAACTAGAGATAAATAGCAAAATAAAAGGGATATACTGCTTGGAAAAAGCAAAAGATACTCAATTTGTTGTAAAATAACACTATACAGCAATAAAGCTATACGAACAACAACAAAAAAAGAACATTAAAGTTATCTGTATTTGAGACAAGGTTTCAGGCCTCAGGTGTTTGCAGAAATGGCTGCAACAAGATTTTAAAGGGTTTTCAAACCACTAATAGTTTTATTTCCTTGCTTTACTTATTTTTACACAAGCAGTTGCAAAGTGATAAACTACGGGATAAGCACAAAGTGATAATAGAATTTGATAAGACAGAACATGTTCAGCACAGTACAGCTCATGCCAGATGGTGAAACTAACAGAATAAATAAAATGTATTGTTCATTCAAGGCCAAAGCTGACCTCCCAGAATTCACAGGGGGAATGTCTGATGAAAGGAAGAAAACACCTTTGCCCAACAGCATAACTTGACCTGAGCTACAGTGCAAGGAAGCTCATGCCTAACCAATCACCTGTCTTCTTCCGTATATATTACTTGGCCATATTTTGGCCCAACACCAAGTCTACTCCAATTCTAGGATCTGACTACAGTTGCTATATCCTCTCATTTGAAAGATATATTGCCCCTCCTTTCCAACACTACTTGACTCATTTTCATAGTAGGGAAGCAATCCTAGTCCAGTTCTAGTCCAAGACTTACGGCAGACCACAGATAAACCCTCAGGGGATGGAGAGAAGCAGGAGGAACAGCAACACCACCAGAAACATAGAATCATTCATTCCTGCACCTCTCAAAGATTACCCAAGCCCTATACCTGATTTGTTAAGATACAAGGAATTCTATTGCTAAAGGGGAATTTTTATGATTTAGACTCCTGACAACAAATAAATACTTCAAGACTATTGATTAGCATGAAAGTGACCATCATCTGGTGTGGTTTTGACACTTCTATTCTGAGCAGGTTTCAAACTAGCAGCTAAAATAAGAGTCTTTTTTTATTCTGTGCCAGTCACCCACTTCCCTACAGGCAGGATGAGATTTGCCAGTACTTCTATGTACATTCATTGGCAAAACATGAGTATTATTATTAAATAGACACAGCACTGACTAGCTTCTCAGATCTCCTTTTTGTCTGTTCCTAATTAGCAGAAGATGCTTGTTTGTAGGCTTCGGCTGGAAGCAGTCACCCTCACATCCAGTTGGTTGCACGGCAGTAATTGCTGCAGCAGCAAAGCCACCATTAAAGTCAGAGGTCCCTCTAGCCTCAGAGGCTTGCTGCAGCTGTGCCTCCTCCCTGTCAGCCTTGTTGCAATGCAAGTTTAAACCTAGCTCAGGCGACTGCTCTGCTTCCACAGCTCTTTTGAAAAGAGTAAGGGCCTGACTCCTCATTGCCTTGGGTACGCTGTCATTTACCTCTGTGCAACATGGGTATAACATACTTTTGAAGCAGTACATTAGACAGATGAAAACTACTAAGATCAAGCTAATACCATGAGATAGTTTCCTCTCACCAAGAGATTTCAATAAGACACTTACAATTTAAGTATAAAAATTCTCTGTCTTTTTTTGTACTGTAGATTCAGCAGGTGCCAATTCTTTAACAAGCAAGACCCTGAGTTGTTTTAGGCCTCTAGTTTTCATCATAGCTCTACAAACACAATCAAGGCTGCCACTATAAAGATATCTTACAAGGCTTACCTGATTCATGCAATGGGCTACAATGACAACAAGAGATCTGATGTGAAAGCAAACTGATACAGAGGAAAGAAATATTAATCAATGCTAAAGTTGTTAATGGAATGCAGGAAAATATCTTTAAAGTGCTATGCAAACAAAATAATGCTGCTAAAGAAAAAAATGAACTGTTAGCTTTAATTACAGAGGAAAAAGAGGAAACAAACAAACAAACAAACCAACCCAAAACAACAAAAACAAACCCCTGCTGTCTCCCAAAGATGAAACTGGCATTCTCCCCACTCTTCTAGAGAATGTAAGAAAACAAGCCCTTAACGAAGGTGATAGGGTGGATTCAACAAAAATCCAAGAAAAGGAGGCAAGACCATCAAAGTAATAAAAAGTAATAATACAATACTATACATTTATTACCTGTAGCCTTTAATGGCCCAGAAGAGAGGTGTACCTAATTCCCTACTTTTGCATGTTTCTTTTTTTCCTGTGGTTGCTAGTTCTCCAGTTTGTTTCTTTTCCATTCTACGTAATTTCACATATGTCCTTACTGCTAATTTTATAAATGAGAGTTTGGTTGTTTGTTGTTTTGTTGGCTTTTTTTATCTTTTCAGATGTAACATCTTGTGGAAGGAGAATACACAGCTTGAAAGAAATTGTGGCTGTACAGCAACTTCCCTCCTCCCTACAGGGGTAGGGGCTGTCATAACATAATGTTTGGAAAGCCAGCAGTGCCTAAGTAATTTAAACATCAGCCATGCTACGTATCCAAGCATGCCTGAATTGTAGTCAAAGGCAAAAGCCATACAAGCTAGACAGCTTGCATGCCAATGGCAATGTATCTCAGCATCATCACGGTACTTCCTTCACTAGTCCAAATGTATTTCCTGATGTGATATATATGAAGAGAATTATAGAGTTCAGCACACCTGTCACTTCAGCTGGGAAATATTAGGAATAATAACATCTCTTTTGTAGTAGAATTACAGTGATGTATAAGGGGAATTTGCTGCATAGAACAGACTCTTAATTTTAATTAATCCTCATGTTTTTCAGAGGAAACCATTATTCCTTGCCTAAGTATCAGAAAAAAAACTAATCATTATATTTGATGAGTACTGTATCCATCCACCTGTAGACAATAATATCTCACAGCATGATTCATTTCCATCCCTCTCCATGGAATCCCAGTATTTGCTGATAAATAAAACAGAGGCAGGGACCAGTCTCTGGGCAAATGGTTTGGCTTAGCTACATCAACACAGCACTTAATATTCGTCTTTCCCTGGGTCTCAGTCACCTTAAGTCAAGTTTATCATCTCTATATGTTTTCTGTTGAACATGTCTAAACTACTGAGAAATCTGTGTTGCAGTCTGACAAGTGCTTTGGAGGTTCTGGAGTGTAGCCTGAGCGTGGGCACATGGCAGTGCTTGAGGATGCCAGCCTTTCTGGGATACTGTTGGAGGACTATACAGGGCAGAACTGTCACACTATGTAGCCCCTATGGGCAGTGATACTAGAGCTCCCGCTATCACTGAAATTATACCCAGACATTGCATCGGAAAATGCTGGTGAGTACCAAAACTATGACTGGGAGCATGAAAGCAATTAAGTAACATGCATGATGACAGAGCAAATCCTTAAATCCACTTCCTGGATCTGCTTTATTTAGCAGTATAGATACAATTTATGATACACACATTCCTGACTGATTTTTCCACTTCTTTTGTCTTTTTTTTTTTTTTTTTGGCAAAAAGGATTGTACAATGCAACTGAGTCAGTGGAATCTTCTAACAGGACCTAGCAGTCAGCAAAGAAAAGAATAAAGACAGGAAGAGAGTATAAAGAAACAAAAACCTGATTACAGAGAGTTATTACACGCAATTAACGATAATCCAAATCTGAGAAAGAAACAAAGGGTCAGATAGCCACAACAGCAATATTTTCATTGATGTGGTGACCAGCTCAAACATGCAAATTATTCTGTTCCTGACATCACAGATCACCATTACAGCAAAGCTAGAAAAGATGTCTTAAAGTTTGGGGACTTGTTTGCTTTTATTCCCCTCCAAAAAAAGGGGCAAACTAGAAATCCAACTGCTGAAAGAGAAAATAACAGCTTCTTTTACTGGCAAACTGACCTAGCAGTTCAGCTGGGTTCCTTGCTTCTTTGTAATTAGTTACGAGCTTTTGAAGCCTTTTTGTCCTTGTAGAGAAGACACAAGATGATGAGGGCTAATCGTGTTGTGTGAGCCAACACTCCCATTAGTCAGCTCTGATTCAGTCACAACTCTGCTAACTACATCTGTGCACTGGTCAGTCTCCAGCACAGAAAATCTCAAGAATAAATGCAGACAGACTATAATCACATTTATAAAAGAACCTATGAAGAAACTGAAAACTAGTGAATATGTGCAAAAAGGATGTGCTGTATTTTTCTAGGGACATTCACATTACAATTTATTTTGCTGCAGTTGGTCTTCAAGTAAATGAAGGCAAAATCATTATCTGCTGACCAGTATAATTAAAGAAGTGATTACTTTAACATGTAATTGGTAACAAAATGCCTAACGAGTAATCAGAAGCACAGGCCATATGTTTTTAAATATGACCAACTCATTTGCATAGTGTTTATGTGCAATAAATTAAAGCCAAATGAAAAATCTGCTGACAGGAAATAAGTAGCAATAAGGCTGGAGTGATATGTTAAATCCTTCATTCTGGATCATTTAGGTAATGTTCCATTCATTTTAGATTCACGAGTAGAAGCCTTTACAGATTGGGCATTCATATCATAAATCTCAGGTTATCCATTATTAGGTGGCATTCTGCTGTTTGCAATTGTACATGTTTACTTTGTGCATAATTAACTGCATAATAGCTGTCTGTGTTCTGCGCAGAATTTACACTCAGGCTCTCATCAAAACAAATGACTCTAGAAAGTAGGGCAGTTTCATTAAGCTCTCCACAATCTGCATTTTCTAATACTGGTTCTCAGAAGATGGAATTGAAGCTTTGATTTTCCAAATGCAATCAGAAAAAAAAATCCAGTCTTTCAAAAGGTCCCAAGTTTATTTTTCCGGGTATTTTATTAATCTTACAGAAGTCGTTGGAATACCGAGGGGTGGAGACAGAGCAAAGCTGAGAATACCTAACAGAAGCTGGGATGATACATTTCCATAAAAATAATAAGTACGGAGCAGATTTGGACAAGCAATTGATCATTGCACAGCTCCATGCTATGGATCAAAAACTTCACCTTGCAGTTCTTCTATTTCTGTGCACGATTACCACTACTAGGTCAACTACTTCTGCCTTACAGTTTCTTTATACACTGTATGTCAGCAAAAGCTTCCAGATTTCTTTTTCCATAATGCAAAATTCAATGAAGAGAAAAACTAAACTAAACTAAACTAAACTAAGGATGAAAGAAAGGGGGGAAAGCTGCAGCCACAGAATGAGACAAAATACAGAGAAGTGGTGAATTTGACTGCTTGCTGGAAATGCAAGCTAATGTCTTTATATTTTTTAATTATCTAGATGCTACATAAAGAATATTTAGTACACATACAGGTATACAGTGATCTGCTACATAAAGAAAATGTTTTCTAACAGGAGTTGTTTGAAAAGTTATTACTAAAAATGTGCAAGAAGAAATCATATAACCTACCCTTACATTTGAATGAAATATGGTGATAAAATGTGACTATCATGGTGCAGAATAATATAAATATTCATAACAAACAAAATCTCTCAGATTGGGCAGCTCTAAGCTAAAAAGCATGAAGAATATAAATGGCCCACTAATGCTAATGAGCTTCCAATTTTTCCCCATAAAATGATGCAGGGCTACACTTGAGGGAAATAAATTAAATGTGAAATTAATTGCAAATATAATAGCATATATTTTATATAAATTCCTTCCTTTCTGTTGTTTTACAAGTTACCATGATGTAAATTTACATTTTTTTCATACAAAAATTTATACACTACTTTCATTTGGGCTGGGGGAGGGTATTTGTTTCCTGGTTTTCCTTTTGTCTTTTAAAAGAATTTGTTCCTTTCAGGACAGTAGTGGGAGGGGCTCTTTTTAATTATTTTTCTAATTGCTTTTTTTGGAAGGGATCCCCCAGAGAATTTTGGTGTATCTGATTTGTGTAATATCAGAATGTAATATTTTTCATTAGAGGAAATTCCAAGATCTTGTGAAGCAAATGACAGTTCCTTTTCAAAACTCATATTAAAACAGATACATAGTTCTACAGCCTGGCATGGTTTCCAGCACGTGATTGTAAATATCAGAATATATCAAAATCAAAACCAAAACATGACAGATTCTACATGCTTATGTCTATACATTTTTTAATTATCTAGATGGTAGGTAAACAATAATTAATACCAATGTAGGTATGCAGTGAATATTATTTTACACTGATCTGCTGCATAAAGAACGTGCTTTATAACAGGAGTTGCACTCAGTCCTCATACTTGTTAGTCCCAATGTATTTTTTCTGTTCCCTTTTGGTATTAAAATACAAGAGATAAGCATCTAGCAGACAAGTTTCTACTGCAGGATTTTCCAGGCTGAGATTTCTTTCTTTCTTCTTAACCCAGATGTTACAACACTGCTGCCTTATTACCCTACCTTTCAGCAAAACACCTCATTATTAAAAATTCCTTCTGTGGACTATTGTTTTGCATTCTTTTTATAGATGATTTATTAATGTGTACAGATTAAATGTAATAAAAAGCATCATCAAAGGTTGTTAAGCACCCAGTGCAAGTCGATAGAACCTTCTGCTTATTTCCCATTTATACCTTTGAGAATGCCTACTCTCACCTCTACAAGCACCATTGTACAACTTGAAATAGAAGTCTGCTTTCATCAAACAGCTATTCCGGTAGTCATCCTTTTCATTCACAAACCCCCATCTTTCTAACATGAAGAAAGAGGAAAGAAAAAAAAACAAACCACAAGAAAAGACATGGAACTCTTCAAAGAGAAATAAAATAAAACTGCAGATACTAAATGCTACCCAGACACGTGCACGTCAAAGAGGTACCTGTGTAAAACCATGTACAGCTCAGAGTCTTCAGCAAACTTTGCCCATCTCAGCAACAATCAAATCCAATACTTCACTTTGAACACCTGCTGCTGTAAAACAGCACAGCCTCCTGCCTTCCTGCCTTTCAGGGGGCTTGTTCATTTTCAGTAATTGAGCACTTGGTTCTTTTCAACTTCTGTTTGCTTTTGTTATGATAGTATATATGTATTATATAAGTACAAATATTTATATATTCACATATGTATGTATGTATGTATGTATACCTTCATATATATGTATATACATGTATATCTATGCAATTTCTAAACACAAATATACATACAGATGCTATGCTGTAAAAGAGTACTTCCAGTATATTTAGTAACAAGAAATCATAAAAGCAGGTTTGTTACAATAAAACTGGTCTATTTGTGATTTTCACAATAATATTTTGTGCCATGAGAAAGGTAAAAGATTAGAAGAATGAGAAAGAGATACTTTAGGACTTATACTAGCTTCATAATGCTGATGATGTATAGCATAGTATTGAAAAGCATGCTTGGACAAGATCAGAGTATTTACTAATGAGTTTTTAAATGTGCATAGTAGGAACCAAGAAAATAGCATTCTCTGGTAGGCTTTTAAAAAAACAGGTATGATTTCAAGGTGAAAAACCTTTCCCTTTCTTTATATACTTAATGGTGGCATAATTTGCTGTTCTGTAAGAGCTCCAGAGATCTGAACAGGACTATCCTGCAGGAACAAAACTGCCCAGTCTGGCACTTTCTTCCATCTGAAGTAAGCAGTGAATCTGGGAGTGTTAAGATCTGTCTACAGCTTATAGATAGTCAAAATTCAGGTAGACTGCTGTGTATTGTCCTCTGTGAGGTCTTACTGCAAAGGGTTCCAGCAGTTCATTCACCACAGCAAGCAGGCAAACTTTAGTCTTGTTATGAGCTTATCCTGAGAGCTACATTCACTTCTAGGATGCTCCTAAAATCAGTAGAAGAAATTACACTAGAAATTCTGGATTCCATAAAATCATAATGTCCTGGTTTATTGTTTTATCATAGAATAACAGGTTGAAAGAGATCTCAAGGATCATCTGATGCAACCTTCCTTGGGAAAAATCACGGTCTAGGTAGAATGGCCCATCACCCTGTCCAGTTGAATCTTAAAAGTGTCCACTCAGTATGTAAATTTAGAGCACAAAGCCAGCTTCTCTGGTGAGTTTTAAATGATTACAGTTATTATCTTGGATATCATCCTAGGTCACTGCTACATTTACACTGTTGATTTTTCTTATTCTAGGATACTGATCAAAGATTCTATTCAGAAAAGTCATCTTCCACCCTGCTAGTTTTGCTCAAGATAGCTCAGCGTTTTCTAATGGTAAAATGTGTTCTCGTCTCAACTGTGCTATGATCAGAGTAAAATGCTGAGGCTGGTTTTCTCAACAAGAATGACAAAGTGATAAGTATGAAAGTGATGACTGCTTAGATCTATATTGTAGAATATGTATATAGGTGAAAAGAAAACAAGTTATATTTGAACTTCCTGCCACTGATTTCTTCTTTAGTATGAAGAGGAATTATAATGCCCTGGACATTTATGAGTATTCTGCAAAGGATTATGTTACAAAAAAAAAAGCTACTAGCATTGACGTTCATAAGAACCATTTCACAATATGTCTTCCACGTTATTATGATGAATTTACTTAACGTTTAATGCTTTTATGTGATTCCTCCACACTTTATAAATTAATTTGCTCACACAGTCACAGAAAATGAACACCCTACAAGTTATTTGATATAAAGAAGCTATTAAGTTTGTATAAGTATTGACAGGGGTCATCCATGCCTGTTTTTCACATAGGCATGCTTGAATCCATACTTAGAGCTCAGTTTAAGTGGCTTTCAGAACATGGTTGCAGTTAACACCAGAGAAAGGTGTTTTCAGCAGCAGGGACTGTTACAAAGCTAACTTGAATCCCTGCCTCAGCTGCTGTTTATAAACATCAAATCAGGAACACAAAAGAGCATACTCAGTTCCACTGTAAACAGAAATGCTTCTCAAACATGCTGCCTCACAGTCAGGTTCACTGAGGTTGAAGGTGCTTTTCACAGACATAATCCCCTGTTACACAAAGAAAATACTCTGATTTCCAACAAGCAATTTCTTGCACACTTATACAGTCAGCCCAAGCCAGACCCCGTATTAATCACACTACTAGTACTGACTGTTTCATTTATTTTCCAATCTAAAGTGTCTCTGACATACTTGAATGAAATGCATGTCAGCCCATAATGCCTGGTTTCTATTCAGTAATAGGAACGACAAATGTATAGTCTACAGCAATTTATGTCAAACCAGTGTCATGTTATTTTTAAACTGTATTTGGTAGGGAGATTGAAGTGTTGTGAATAGCACTATCAGTCTCTCTACCACCTACAGCATCTTTGAAGACAATTTTCATCACATTTGAATAATGTTTTGGTGCAGGAACACTTTATCTCTAAGATTTGGAAGCAGTACTTATACACAGTTTTCTTACATTTATCATGTCCTATATATTTTGAAAGAGTTAGAAAGAAATATGCCATTTTCCTTTCTGTCTGGCTGGATGTTTTTTTAGTGCTCGTAATCAGTAGAGCAGAGACACCACCAGAAACAAAATTAGGCATTCTGCAACGACTTATATAACACACAATCAGAAATAACACCATCTCTTCTAAAGAAGAGACAATCATGTTCTAATATTGATGTCTGCCATCTCTATAAGACTTATAAAGGGAAACCAGCTTTACTGTCTCCCGCAGCCTACTAATGCATGCTAAAAGAGCCACATATTATATACAACGGAAGATGCCGAGTACAGCCTAAAGAGATATCCTGGTTTAAGTTAGAACAGAATTAACTCTGTTCACTGATTTTACTTTTCAGTTAAGTCTCTTCTAAGTAACTGCAGTTTCTGAAGTTAACAGCATGTTTTCACGGAGAGTGTGATAGCAGTGATAAGACCTGATGTTTAGAGTCACTACCAAGGATCGGTGTGCAGACCAAAGCTGCTGCTAAATCTCGTGTACCACATCAGGGGTGCAGAAAGTAGAAGCCTGCACCTGCAGGGAGGAGCCGCAGGACAGGTGACCCCAAACTGACCAACGAGGGATTCCATTCCATATACACCATATTCAGTATAAAGTTGAGGGATCACAAGCGTCAAGCTGTCTTCTTCAATGGCTAACATCCAAGGAAGACTCTGTCCATTCTGCCTAAAATCCCAATCTATGTGTTCCTGGATCCAGTTCCAAAATCCAGCTCCTGAATCTGGTTTCCACATACCACTGAGTTCAGTCTGGGACTTGTGCAGCACCTGCTCCACAGCATCAGTGGTGTATGGTGATATAATTACCAACAGGAGGATTGGGTTTGATACTGGTTTTGTATATATTCCAATTTATTATTTTCATTAAAATTGTTTTAGTCTTTTCTAATCCGTAAATTTCTTTCCCTTATTCCCTTTCTCTTACTCCTTGTGAATGGAGAGGGGTTAACTGAGAGCATCCCTCATTTGCCTAGTGGCCAGCCCAGCTCTAAACCTTGACAAAAGATTTCATTGATGAAAGACAGACGTCTACGAAAATCTAGTGAAGACATCTCCCTGAGATTTAACAAGACCCTTTTATACAAAATAATGTGAATTACTACTGCCTGTGTTCTGGTCTGTGCAGTAGTCTGGGGCTTATCTGCAAATAGTGGCAGATCACCATGACAACTTACATCAGCCTGGAGGTTTATGGTTTGCTGTTTCTGGTAGTTTAAATTATGTTCCTTCCTTGGTAAGCATAACACAAGAAGACTGAACTAAGACCCTATGTATTTATCTCTACTTTCTGTCTACTATTATATTCCTTTTCTGATTGCTTTCATTTTAGCTTGCCTGTCTCTTTCATATCCTTAGCTTGTATTAAATTTTCAGTAACAATAATGTGAGTTATGCCTTGTAAAAGGAACCATGAAAATGAGAATAAAGTTCCCTTTAATCCAGAAACTTTTAAAACTGCCCATACTACAAATAACTACAATTATAAGGGCGGGAGAGGGGAGGAAATTAATGACTTTGTTTTAACTGCTCATTAATTGCAATTTCTCCTACTGTTGATCGTTTGCTATTATAAAAAGACTATGTTTCAGTTTATGGGGTTTTGGGTTGGTTTTTTTTTCCTAATTCACAAAAAGAATTTTTCTATTTTATTCTTAATATAGAATTCAACCTCTTAAAATTAGTGGGAAGCACTTGGATCAAGGGAAATCAGTCTGCTAATCCCAAGTATCCTACTGTGCATGCCATTCTCATCTCCTTAATAGAAATGGAATTACTGATACTTTGAATAAGGAGGGCAACACTTCTCCACATTAATCACCATTATTCATCATTATTTAGCAGTTAGAACAGTCAGATCCCATCCTTCACTTCTGTTATGACACATCCCAGAAATCAACAGCTTTGAACTTTCCATGTTCAAAATGGCAATTTAGAAGAGGTAATATGAAAATTTCGAAGTAACACTTGTTCAAACATGTTTCAGCTGAAAATAGAAAACAAACAAAATATTTAACATCTCAGCACCACAATGATGTGCTACCATACACAGACTTTTGAACAGTCAGTATTTATGCAAGAGCAAACTGTGAAAGGGAATGGGACAGCCAAAGGTCCATCTAGATCAGTAAACTGTCTCTGACTGTAATCATGTTATACCTTGTAGGACTGGAAATGAGTCAAGCATGTCTAATGCTTTCTCCTATCTTCAGGTATTTTCACTTCAGTTCCTGACTTAAAGAGAAGAGATACTTTCTTGTGATAAATATGGCTACTAAGTTATGACTATACAGAAGGCTACAGTATTCTCTAGAGATAACAAAATGACCTATCAATAAGTCATTTTAACTATCAAAAGTAATTTAGCCTATGCAGGAAGCTTTGCATAGGTTAATTTATCCTGTTTATCACTGAATTATGTCATATGTAGTTGGGCCAGTTGAGCCTTCTGCCCTGGAAGCTCTTAAACCCAGCTCCAAATTAACATAATGTTACTACACTCACTGCAGCATAAAACAATGTGGCTTTTTGCAGAAAAACTGCAGTGTGAGGCTGATGCTCCACATGCACATTCACCAATGCTCCAACATGAAGCACCTAAAAACATCAAGAGTTTCTTGACCTTTCCCATCGATTAGGGAGGAGCCCAAGCCATACCACCCACAACTCAGGTTGAAGCATCATGTATCCCACCTTCAACACCTCAATATGTATCACTGTCTTTTGGTTTTGTTTTCTAGTCTATCTTCCTAGTATGCCTAATATTGTCTATATCCTTTGTTATTTGGTAGGAAGCAGAATAGGGTGGAGAGCTAAATGTGGAAATTTTTGGAGCAGAGAGATCAAACTGTATTCCTGGGGATCAGAATGGTTAATGCAGGGATTAGCCTAATAGTTTACCATAAAATCAGTCAAAGATATTTAATAATGAAATAAAGTATTGCTAGCTGTGGTATCTGTAGTTTCACATCAGATTTTGACATATCAAGAATCTAGAAAAAAAACTGTAATGTTGCTGTCACATGTATTTACTGCCCCAGTACTGCAGCTGTATTTGAGATATAAACACAGGACATGTCTTTGATGGATTGAGACTTTGGCATTGATAGTATTTAGCCTTTCCAAATCCATTTAAAAGAGATATATAATTAGAAAATATATCAGCAACATTTTATGGTTCATAGACTGGACATGGGGGATGTAATTACTTACTTAATTTTACTGGATTTAAATGAACATAGAGAACATCTTCTCTAAGGATACTAATTTTGTAGATATATGGCTGATCAAGTTCCCTAACTTGTTGCTGAAGGTACAAAATTATTTCTGTGAAACCAAATAAGCAATTCACTAAACATGTTCTTTGGCAAGGTGCTTCACTGTTAGAGTTGTTATCCTTTCAATAAGGTGTTACAGGGAAGCCACACCTGCTTGCTTCTCCTGACAGATGGAAATCAAAAGACCCCTGGTAGTACTACATTCATGATAATCCTGTTGTCCTTGCCAGTGTTCTTCTATCAGTCAAACAAGTCCTCATCCTGGGATCTGTAAGCTTGAGTCATTGCTGTATATAGTGCATATTGCAGTAGGCCACACTGTCATTGCATAGTCCTTTTCTAACCTTATTAACTGAAATATTTTCAATACTATGCATATGAAATTGACTTTGCAGAGACCTTTGCCAAAACCAAGTATCCGATCTTTTTGAATTTGAAGAAACTCCCATTTCCACTCTTTAGAAGCAACTTTGTTGGTCCAGATCTTAGAAACAACTTTCACATATGCAATGTGGGGAAAATAATAATTTACTTGCTGGTTTGTGAAACGAGTGTGAAATCATAGGCAGACCTCCTATATATCTGTCCTTGAATTGTATGGATGACACAGGATCCAGTCTCCAGAGAGGTGCATCATGATCTGAATTCTATGACTCAAGACTGATTTCTAATGTAAGTCAGACTGCTGCACCCTAGCATGCATAAAATGAGTAAAGGACTTATTTACTCTTATCTCTAAGTAAAGCTTCAGCTCTTCACTCTTTTCTAATATGCATTTAAATGACTTCAAGTCCTCTTTATGTTCCAGTCTTAAACTGATATGTGATTTATTTCTGTTCTCTGTGGTTTGTGCTCAAGAAAAAAAAAAAAAAAAAAGTAGAACTTCATTAGATATTCACTTTGACATTCTGGCCCCAGAAGAAATAACATTAGTTTCATACTTATCCATCTGTTTTTCTGTTTTAGCTGGCTGATCTCTCCTTATAATCTAGGGACATGTGGGCGACCTTGCAGTTGTGCCATTAAAATCCTTTACATCCTAACAACATGCTAATTAATGTGTTCTGATGGTTCTGCATGCAAAACCACAGTGGAAAATGAAAATGTTTGAAACTCAAAAGCAAATGTCAAGTGATGTCTCTTAATTTCTTCAGTTGATACGAAACCTTAGTTTAACACATCTACAATCATATGTAAATAACAAGTTTGAAATTCAGAAGAGAATACTGAAAGCATTTTTTAAAGTCAGCTCTCACAAGAAAAAGGCTGACCACTCACGTTGCCTAGCAACACTATTTTGTTACAGGGATTGTAATGATTTGGGGAGTACTAGTTAGAAGTTATAATTTGCATGAGAAAGATATTAATGTCTGTTCTCATTAGAAACTACACCTCTTTACTAAAATTGGTCAGCAGTGGTCTGGAGTCAGCCATCTGCCTTGGTATTCTTTTGCTTGTATGAAATTGCACGTGAACATCGTACTATCAACAGCATATTGACAGAACAAGAAAGTAGTTGAGAAATTAACAGCATAATAAACAGAAACTTGCTTGGGCTTTCACACTGGTAAGGCAGTAACACACTGCACATTTAATAATATGTTCCATCCCAGGATTTCAAAGACCTCTACAAGAATTAGAAATTATGTTATCATACCAGTCCTCACAGGCCAGGCTTCTGCTGATCGATTCCAGTATTATTTTATTTTATTTTTATGCTTTTTCCTTTTTTTTTTTTTTGTTATACTGTTTTAATTTTCCCCTACCCCTGCTCCTTTTTTAGCCTTCCCTTTCTGTAAAGCACTGATAATTAGCACCTGGGGAACAATGACCTGGATGAAGGGATAGAGTGTACCCTCAGTAAGTTTGCTGATGATACTAAACTGGGAGTGACTGATACACCAGAAGGCTGTGCTGCCATTCAGCGAGATCTGGACAGGCTGGAGAGCTGGGCAAAGGAGAACCGAACGAAGTTCAACAAGGTCAAGTGCAGAGTCCTGCACCTGGGGAGCAGTAACACCATGCAGCAGTACAGGTTGGGGGTAGACCTGCTAGAAAGCAGCTCCACAGAGAAGGACCTCAGAGTCATGGTGACAGTAAGTTAACCACGGGACAGCATTGTGACCTTGTGGCTAAGAAGGCCAATGGTATCCTGGAGCGCATAAAGATGTGGCCAGCAGGTCGAGGGAGGTTCTCCTCCCCCTCTACTCTGCACTAGTGAGGCCACATCTGGAGTACTGTGTCCAGTTCTGGTCTCCCCAGTTCAAGAGGGACAGGGAAATACTAGAGATAGTCCAACAGAGAGCTACAAAGATGATTAAGGGACTGGAACATCTCTTTTATGAGGAAAGGCTGAGAGACTCAGGGTTGTTTAGACTGGAGAAGACCAGAAGGGGCCAGTCCCTTTTCAGTGATGCCCTGTGATAGGACGAGGGTCAATGGTCACCAACTGGAATTATTACTTTTTGATATATTGTAACAAATGCCATCATATAAAGCCTACAGTTCATGTTTGATTAGTACAAACACAGCAGAAATCAATTCCATCCAGATTCTAAGATGGTTTGGCCTCTTGAATCAGCATTTTCTTCAATCATGAAGCATATGCTTCCTTTTAAGCTTGCCCCACTGAAATATAGCTTCCCCTGAGCTCTACAGAACTAATCTCTAACAGTGGCTAGAGAAAGACTGAAAATGCACATGCTATTGTACCCCCCATGGTGTTTCCTCTCACCTAGTATCAGTCTATAGCTGAAGAGCATGCTGAGTGAAAGGTTATTATCTCTACATCCATATTAAACAACACTTTTTAAAGTTCTCTTCCATTAACTCACCATGCTGCTTTCTACTTTCTCATTTATACTTGTAGCTTCTACAGGCACAATGGATTCCCAGTCTTTAAGTCTGTGTTACGTAAAGAAGGGATTCCTTTTGTTTGCTCTCTGTTAAGTTCCTCTGGCATTTTCTGATATAAGAAATACTCCCCATCTCTTCACCTCTTATCTTTTGCCCACCACTTCAATACCTTAATAAGTAGTATGTCACTAAAGAATAAACAGAATAGTTACATCTGCTAGACATATGGTTTTATAGAATCTACCATAAAATCAGCAAATTCTTTTTCATGGTAAAGTATCCTCTATTTAATGTTTGTACAGGAATCATTCCATACTTTCAATTGCACCTGGTAGCGTTAACTTTACCTTTTTGTTCTAGTGCCTACTCCTTTTTTCTTACACACACACAGTAGAACCAAAATCACACAAAACACTCAAGATTTAGGTCACCATTAATTTCTGTAATGACACAGGTATGTCTTATTTGTTTATTCCTTTCCTAATGAGGAGTTCTCTAATTCTGTTGACAAGTTGACTGTGTTGACTACTGAACATAAAGGTAAGTAAGCATTTACACATTTACTGCATCAGAGTTCAAGGACCTTTGTGTTTTTCCCAGTATTGGAAATAAATCAAAAATGGT
This sequence comes from Megaceryle torquata, assembly GCA_024611175.1. NCBI lineage: Eukaryota > Metazoa > Chordata > Aves > Coraciiformes > Cerylidae > Megaceryle > Megaceryle torquata. The sequence goes on from JANIJG010019493.1 coordinate 35,918, forward strand.
TCTGGTCAATTCTGATCAAGGGCCAAGATATAAAAATCACATACTATGAAATTTTGGAATAGATATTTTCTTCTTGATATTTTTAAAATCTGAGCATATAATATTCAGAGCCACTGATCACTCTGGCATGTTTTTTAAACTCAAGACAGCAAATATCACAGAGTATCTAAAATGACAAGAAATATTGAACTATTGAACTGGTGACAAGTGAACACACATTTCTGTGCAGCTGAAACAGACTGAGGGATAGATATTTCAGGGGATTAATTTAAATTCATCTGTTAATACCTTAGAAGCACAACTAAGGCATTCATTATTTTGGTTGAAAGACCTATTGTTACTGAACGTTATATTCCAAATATCACTAGACAGATGGATCATTAAGGAATAGAAGTGATGATTATGGAAGAGATGGCTAATGTCAGAATACATCATAAGTACCTTACTACATGGCTTCCATTCATCACACTCATTGAAAACCTCAATGTTATAGGCAGAGAACCACCATCTCTGTTTCCACTGCATCAGGCTAAGCTGACATGGCTCCAGGCTCTCTATAGAGCCTTACAACCTTCCAGCAGATAAACACTCCCTCCCAATTTGGTGTCATCTGTGACTTTATTAAGGGTGCATTCAATCCTCTAATCAAGATCATTGATAAAGATGTTAAACAGGAATGGCCCCAGTACTGTGCCCTGGGGGACACCACTCATGACTGGCCGCCAACTGGATTCAACTCCATTGACCACAGCTCTTTGGGCCCAGCCACCCAGCCAGTGTTTCACCCAGCAGAGTATATGCCCATCCAAGCCATGAGCAGCCATCTTATCCATAAGAATGTTGTGGGGGACATGAGCACTTCCATTTTGGACCTCACATCCCAAATCCTTCAGTTTAAAGCTTATTTCACTAAGCTGGCCAGCCTGTTACCAAAGATTCTCCTACCTTTTCCAGACAGAGGTATCCCATCCATCCCTAATAGGTATACACATTGAAGAATGTCCCACTGTCATAAAACCCAAAGCCCTCTCCCAAGGCACCAGCCACATAGCCAGAAGTTGATGTGCATTATGTGTTTATTTCTGTCTACCCCCTTTCTCTAACTGGTAAGACTGAGGAAAAGAGAACTTGTGCACCAAATTGTTTTACCTGTACTCCTAGGGCTTTATAGTCCTCCTTGATTCTGCTCACCTTATGGGTTGCTGTGTCTTCAATGCCCACATGAAAGAGTAACAGGGATAGTAGTCCATGCCTTTGATCAGCTGTGTTACCATTTCAGTAATGTCTCTGATCTTAGTTCCTGGGAGGCATCAGACCTCTTGTGATCCTGTCAGGGCGGCAGATGGTGCCTCAATGCCCCTTAACAAAGGGTCACCCCCTTGTTGCTTTTTGCTGTGTTAACCGTGTGCTGCTTTTACAGTCACTCCCTGCAGCCCTTGTTTTGTGGGCGTCCGTGGTTGTTAAAATCTCGTATCTGTTTGTGGCCATAATTGTGGAAGGTGGAGGCCGAAGGTGAGTCTTGCTTTTGTGGGTCATCAGTGTCCAAGATGCCTCATTTACAGTGGTGTCCTCACCAGGAATGTGCTTGTGAAACCACTTATCTCCGTCTCAGCTCCACCGATATTACACAGCCTTCCAACATTTTCTTGTAACTCTGCCACCTGACATAACAGGTCATCACCCTGTGCACACCTTGGGCAGGAACTGACCTTTGCACCTAGTAGCACCGTTTGGGTGATCCCTGCAGCTGTTGCCTGAATTGAGGTCTCCTTTGTTTGCAGTCCTGCCTGGGGGGATCCATCAGACACCACTGGGGCTTTCTCGGAAGGGGCAGTGGTTTCAGTGCTGCAGCGAGTACTCGCCATTTTGGTAGAGCCCTTCCCTTCAGCTGCGGCCCCACGCGGAGAGCGCTCCCTGCAGCTCACGAGCCGCTGCGATGCCGAACCGACAGCCACGGAGCCTCAGCGCCAACGGCCCTCGTGCGAACAACCGCCGCACCACGCGCTGCCCGACATTGCCGCGGTCCCTGCCGCTCGCGCTCCCCAGGGCAGCGCTGGATGGCAGCGGGGTGGCCGCTGGGGGTGCAGCTCTGCCCGGGCATCCTCGGCTGCTGCCTACAAGCTGCCCGGCCTCGGCACGAGCAACTCGCTCTCCCGGCTTCCAAAAGCCCCCCAAAAAGAACCAAAAATAGCCCGTTGCCGACCATTTTTGTGGCGATTACCCCTCCCCGGTGCGGACTTACCACACTGGAGCTGGTCCCTCGGCGAGTGAGAGCCCTCGCGTGCGACCTGCCGTGCCCTGAATGCCCACTCTCTCCGCCTAAGTGACACCCACTCACTGCTTGTTCGCTCAGGAGGCTCCCGAAGGGCTGCTTTTTTGACCGTGTGTGTGTGTGTGTCTCGGCGAGTGCCCGTTGTCGCGGTTACGCGTCGTTCAGATCTGCCGCCGGTGGAGCTGCTCCGCCCGGGTCGTCTCAGCAGCCCGCCCAGCACAGCTTTCCCGACTTCTAAAAGCCATCAAAACAGCTCCTTTCCGGCCCTTTTCGCTGCGATTCCATTCCCCAGTGTTACCTGCAGTGGAGCTGATTTCTTCGGCGAGAGTGGAAACACTGCTCTTCGCACAGCAGTCGGGTCCGAGACCACAGCTCTCTGACATCAGAGCCGACCTTAAATCCAGGCAGTTAAGAAATCCAGGCAGTTAAGCCACTACAAAGAAAAGGAGAAAGCTGCAGAGCTTCTGCAGCTCACTCAGGACCCTGAATATCAGATATCATTCTTGAAACAAAAACAAATTTAAAATGCACTAAGAACATTCCAGACCTAGACTGCTTTTTTTTTATTATTTTTTTTTTCTCGTTTGGTTTTTGTGGGTTTGTTTGGTTGTTTGTTTTTGGTTTGGTTTGGTTTGTTTTTTTTGGGGGGGGTGTGGTTTGTCTTTTGGTTTTGTTTTTTGTGGGTTTTGTTTGTTTGTTAGTTTGGGGTTTTTTGTGGTGGTTTTTTTGTTTGTTTTTTTGGGGGGTTGGGTTTTGGTTTTTTTGGGTTTTTTTGGGTTTTTTTTTTTTTGTTGGTTGGGTG
>JANIJG010019494.1:0-21276 GCA_024611175.1 Megaceryle torquata
TATATATTAAAAAAAAAAGTAAGGCAGTGAACAGAATTTCTAGAGCCATCTCCTACAACCAAACAATACAGTTAAACTACAGAGTTTGAAGTATGCTAATCAAGTATGGCAGACATGTAATTCTCTGTCTAGAAAAGTCAAGAGTCAGCAACAAAAGCTATTTGGAACAGAAAGAAAGAAGAAAGCATTCTGATTAGGAGTTATATACAAATAGGAATGATCAAAAGGAGGAGGAGTTATGCATAATGGGATCAGGGTGGTACAATCAAAGACTGAAAATAGATATTTCAGTAAATGAAAGTGAAATCAAGGGATTTTTACACATTGTAAAGAAAAAATAGCCAGGCATTGCCACCTGATCATTAAAGTTCTGCTTCCACCCATTTAAAATTGTTCACCAGAAAGACCAAATTTACTTTTGCAAATAATTGACATTGAAAATGCTGATTTCATTTCAAAATCAGCACTGATGCAAAGCAGAAACATCAAAATTCTATATTTTTAGCTTTAAATGCCTCACATGGTACATTATTTAATGTAAAAATAAAAATAAAAATACATCAGAACCACATTTTGCTGATCTTCAGAGAAAAAAAAATGTGTAGTTTCACTGACTACAAGGGATCCACATGGAAAGCACAGCTTTGCTGCTGTTCAGGGAAGTTCTTGCCCTTTCTGGTTTTGAATTTCACTAAATCAAGCAACTAAAGATTCCCCCACCTCTAGTACTTCACAATTACAGTCTCTGCTCATTTGAATGTCTAGTCAAAAGTGAATTACCTTTTCCACAACACGAGCTGCAATCATTTTGCCTGTTACAAAGATCTATGGCTTATATAAGACTGCAATTTTTTTTCTCAGCATTTTCAAGAGCTGCAAACAATCTGTTTAGGCTGTATCACTGCAAGGTAATCTCAGAAAGAGATACTGGACTTGAAAGCCCTGGGATAAAAAAAGCCTCTAAAACAGCCTGACATCATGGCAACACATGCCATGGGCCATTAGTAATTGTACCATTACCATCCCAGGAATAACTGAACACTATTTCTAAAACCAAAATAATACTTTTTTGAAAAGGAATATGATACAACAATATGGGGGGAAATTATGCTGTTCTCAGAAAATCATGTTTATTCAGGAAATTTTTGATACTCGCATTTGACTTGGGTTACACTACCTACCCAGAAAATCGTTGCAGCATTCATCTCCTGACTTAGCATGAACATGCCAGCACGGGGATGACGAAGGAGAAGAGCCTTCTGATGTCAGTATGGCATTAATTTGGCCAACCCACCCTAAGGAAATAGCAGGAATGTTGAGAAGCTGAAACAGCAGCAATCACCTATTCCTCTGGAGGGTCAGATGTAAGTCAACAACAGCTTCCATTCACTCATAAGGGACTGGTGAACTATAAATGAAAAATTGTGTGAAAGCATCAAGAGAAAAAACATTCACTGCTGTCAGTCTTGTGAGTTGTAACAGGATGATGTCAACAAGGTTATACCACACTGTATGCACTACTTATATCTGTTAACCTAAAATATAGGTTATAGCCCCAACAATAATCTAAATGAGGAAATAAAGGCAACCTGTGCCTTTTATCTAGTACACACTCTCTCATAGCAGAGGGTGATTCTTTGCTAGAGCTTGTTACACTATACTGGAGCAACATTACCCATTCACCTTAGACATTTTTGTACTGAGAAGACTAAAACAGTCCATAATTATATTACTACAAACATGCAATCCTAAATAAAACACAGATTTATCTAACCCTTCAGAAAAAATATTTCACACAAGCTACCCAGAATTTCAATAAATGTGACTTTTTTTAATATTAAAAGGTCTCTGTACAGCCCTCATAATTGTATTTACAGTTCCCAAAATTATCTCAATAACAAAATAGTGTAGCAATTACAGAACTTCAATTAACACTGAAGTATCTTGGAGAAAATCTCATAATGCTTTGTAAGCTGATAGGCAGATTCTGTGTGGCAAAAATGGTCTAGCAAAAATATTTTTATATAAATGAAAGCTAGTGACAGCTTTATTTAGTTCACTACTTAGCTCATTTTATTCTACTGCACATAGTGCCTACAATACGTGGTCAAATTAACATGTTTGTTATCTTCTGTTAGGAATCATACCTACATTCACCTCCTCAGTTCTCCACACTATATATATAGGGTTGTGGTTTTTTTTTTTTTTTTTTTTTTTTTTGTTTTTTGTTTGTTTGTTTGTTTTTGTTTTTTTGGTTGTTTGGTTTTTGGGTTTTTTGGGTTGTTTTTTTTTTTTTTTTTTTTTGAAGAGGTTCCTCATCAGCTTGCCACCTGGCAGAAGAGGTAGCACCATTCAGTCTCTGATTTAGATTGTGGATTCAATTTCTGAGTTGTTGTAATTTACCACATGCTTTTTTTATATTACAGATTTTTTTATGATGCACAGGTCAAACCTTGTATGTGAATAAAAGGTATAATGAGGGTTCTTATGAAAACACAAAAATGCATGTGAGCAACTTCAAGCAGATAACCTTTAATTACAAGTAGAAATAAAGTATTCATCAAATAGGTAAAACTGCAAAAAGATATATTCTCCTGTCAGGTCTCAGAAAGCCTCATTTATATCCTGTCTCATTATGAGACAGATCAACATGAGAGCCAAAGGACTAACTTGCTTCTTTTCACAAGTTCCCTATCCATCAAGCCTTAGGTTGTTTGTTTATTTGTTTTCCTGTTTTCATAGAATGGACACTCAGTTTGTCTTACACTTCCCTTATAAGAAAAGCAAGTAAGGATAACATTCGGGTGATTCTCTCTAATTAAGTTGTGTAATGAGAGTTTAATGGTGTGAATGCCCATCAGGAACATTCATTCTGATATGCAAGCTTCCAGAAAATTATGAGTTGCCAAACATAATCAAGAGAATGAATTGCAAGACCTATCAGCAGTGTCAGGCTGGATAAGGAAATGTATGCTTATTACACAGCCATAGTGCAAGATTCATGGTACAGTAAAGTGCAGAAGCTTCATATTAATAAAAGTCATGGAATTATAAAACACATTTTTGACCCAAGACTATGAATTTCAAAGTAAAACAAATAATCAAGCTACTCATCCTGATTGCATTTTTCCTGGTTTTTTAGTAATATTAGATTTTTTTCATATATTGTTCACTACTCCAGTATGTGGAGTACCAGACATAAAAGCTCAGACTGCCTAACCTGTCTTGTATTAATACCTTTCTATTAGAAGACAAAGAGAAATATTCCTAGGTTTTGTTAGCAAGCACTCCTCAAACAAATTGGAAAATACTTCAAGGAAGGGCTATTTTGCATAATGGGAGAACTGAGGCCAAAAACTCCACAGAAGTTCTCCTGATGAATTTTCCTGAAATATTACCAAAATGTTGAGATAACTGTAGGAAGTTAAGGCCTTTCACCTCACAGTCAGGTACCTTCTGATGAGACCATTTTCACTTTGGATGTGTCTCATGGAACAGCATCAGCAGATTATCAGCTTTAAGTTTAATCAACTTAAATGCCCAGCATAGAACAGGCAAAAAATACTTAGGTTCAAGGCTAGGGAAATAATTTTCTTTACCCAGCAAACAAATCTTAGGCACCCTGCTACAACAGCACTAACTCAGGGAACACATATCAATTTCATGTAAGCATTGAGATCCCAAAAGTTAACTTGTTGATCATCTGTATCAGCCAGCTGGGAATCTGTCAATCCCTCTTCCTGTAACTGATTCTCTGTAGGACACATATTATACCAGTGAGAATTACTGAATACTTCAGTGGTTAGAGTCCTTACCGGAGAGACATCAGTTCCAGGCTCTAGTCACATATTTGTAGAAAGACTTCAATATTTTGAAAGGAAATTAGGTATTCCCTCTCTTAGGAAGAGCCTCTAATGAATAAACTAAAGACACTCTTTCTCACCCAATGGCAACAGTGACAATTATCCCAAGAAAGATGAAGACTTTAAAAAGAGGGATTTAAAGACCCCTACTGCAGAATACTTCCAGCTCAGTGGTTAGGGCATCTCCCTCTACATTCATCTCTACCCATGGTTCCATAATCAATGAATGCTTTAATACAAATAAAACAGAATGGTAACTCTTCTTTCATTCATATTTTGTGGAGTATTAGGTATGTTATGTGGCTCTGCACTGAGTGATCTGTGATTCAGCTATGCACAGCTTGCACCTATGTTGACAAAAAGCTAGGAAATCCATCTGGAATTTAGGAGATGAGATGGTAAATACCATCAAAAGGCTGGTACTTATATGCATACCAAATATTGGCCTCACTGAACATTGAAGTAACTAGGAAATTTCTCTAAGGTAAACCTGAATAGTTGGAGTTAATAGATAGCAGCTGAGAATAGATTTCTAGATGTGTGTATTTTGGGTTTAAGAAGTTGAAGTAGCAAGTATGAACCTTTTGTTGGTCTATGTCTTGCCTTACTTCCCTCCCAGGTTAGACCCCAAGCCAGAATGGTACCAAATGACATGTGGGAGCATGTGACAAGATACAGGGCACAGAATTGGGCAGATGACAGTCAAAAGATCAGGACAGACTGAGTTTTACACAGGAGGCAGTGACCCCAATTCATGAGCTCTTTGATCATCATCCCCTGGGAGTAGCGAGGTACACAACCAGACAAAAAGTATTGCTAACAACATGGCTCAGGCAGGGACCTGCACTGAAATACAGTTCCAAATGCAAGAGAGAGAGGCTCCAGACTTCTGGAAGCCCTTTGAAATGTGGCCCAGTTGTGCACACTGTGATGAGATTAAGGTGTTTTTATCCCTTTCCAGATATCATTGAAGATATTTGTTATTTCTGGTCTAATGATTCATCAGACTTGACAGTCAATCAATCAGACAGACAGTAAAAACAAATGAAAAAAGCTGAAAACATCTACCAAACCTCCGATTTTCCAAACAGTTCTCTTTTTAATTCACAGTTAGTCAATCATTATTGACTGTGAAATACAACAGTGAGCCAAAAGACTCCTTATTATCAACTGTTATACCTCTAACATCTACCTGTTCACGTAATATGCTTATAGTATTCCTTAAGTCTTATGTTCCCATACACCATTTCCATGCAGTGTTTTAATACACAGGCTTTCTCCAGCTCATGGTAGAAACAAAATTATTGTCACAGTTCAAAGCCACTCTTTCTCCCAGCATTCACACTTCTCTTAATGAAAATAAAAGTGGAAGTAGAAGGAAGAAAAATAATTGGCATACTTACGGCCCTCTGTAGGTACCTTGACTTCTGTAAGTATGACAAAGAAATTATGAGAAATGTATTGCTTTGCAATACTCTAAGAGTATCCAAGGTAGAAAACCTAGGAAATTCTGAAGGAATTTTAGAGGCTTTTTTTCTTCTTTTTTTGTCTCCTATTAAATTTCATTCTTCACCAAAAACTCAGAACAAAAACTGCAAACCATTTACAATGCTCAATGTTTGCAAAAGAAACTCCCGAGGTAGCAGCACAGACATCTTTATGGTTAATACAACGACAGGAACTTCTAAGTATTATTCAAAGTATTCTGAAGTGCAACAGGACAAACAAATAAGAAGTCAAAATGTACCTCCACTGAAAATAAAGGAAGTCCAGAGAACTACCTCTGATACAGCTGCAGTTATAACTAAATTTATCTGAAGGGTCAAACTGTGATACAAGTGTGTTGATGTCTCAAACACTGTGTGAAGAACACTCTGACCTGAAAGAGTTGATGGCTGACATGAGAAGCAGCCTTCTGGTTAGAACAAGGGACAAAATATGCCAGGTAAGGTGGAAGTGAAGTACATCAGAAAATAAGTGACCTTGTCCCCTTGACAAGTTTTCATATGTGCTGCCTACCAGGCAAAGGGTAATAAAGTACAGGGTCTCTGCAACCACTGAGTCTGTTGGTGGAAAGGGTTGATGCTGCCTTTCCACATCTCGTACTTGTGAGGAATGGTGCTTACCATCTCCTTACCCTTTCCATACAAATTAGCATCATCTCTCTACACTTTCCATGCAAATTAAGGAATACATCAAGCAACACCCCTTTCAACAGGGAATAAAAAAAGGCTTGAGTACACCAGCAGGTGTGCACCCACCACTGAAGAGCCCCAAGGAATGGACCAGACCAGATGCCACTGGAACCCTGGGTGGTGACCTGGAACTTTGCCTACCCTTTCCCCCTCCTCTCCTGTCCTTCTCTTTCCTTTAAGTACATCCTATATAGTTTTAGTCAGGAGACTTATGTTATGGACATATGGTGTAAGTCTCCTTAATGTGACCCAAGCAAATCACTGAACCTCCATCACTCCCTTCTGCCTCCTCCATCAAGCAGGATGTGACATGAAGTCAGGCATGGAGAATCCCATGACTATGGTCCCTGTCATACATCCACATGGGAGAAAGAATCATATCTAAATGACAGCTCAAATATATTCACATTATTAATGATGGTTGTTTTAAGTCCCCAGTTGTTACTATATGTGTTTTAGAGAGAAATTTTAGTTACAAAAATATACTGAATGAAGAAATGGAATAACTACTTCAAAAGCAGCTGAATCAGGATTTAAATCAGATTACACACTAGATTTTATGCTGAAACTCCTTTAGCATCTTTCCAGTTCCAGAAGTGTAAATAATGGCTATTACAATCACCCCCTGAACTTTGTAATATGACATCTTCACTTCTGTGACATGTATAAATAATCATTGGATGAATATCAGCATCACAAAATTTATCATAATAAAAACTACCATAAAAAAAAAATATTTAATTTACAGGTGTGAAACTAGTTTCTTTCATCTAAGAGACTCAACTTCAGATAAACATTCTCTGCAAATTATAATTCAAAACAGAATGTTATTTTTAAACTGAATTACAACCTTTGATCTTCAAACCAAAAACCTGAGGCCTGAAACAACTTCTTCATCCCTCCCTAAAATTTTTTCTTTATTTTTCTAGTGTAAAGATGAAATCTCTTCTCTACAAAAGATGAGCAAAACCTGTGAATTTTCTGTTATAAACTTCATGGTCACAGATTTACCTCACTAGGGATTGCTGATATCCTATTACTGTGGTCTTTTGAATAGAGAAAAAGATATTAATTTCTGGAAACCATCTGGTTTCCTATGATAAACTTCATTTTCTCCATGGAGCTGGAACTGGAAACTTAACTCTGGTAAATTATTTTATAAGTAATGTAGTAGTAAGTGATGTGAGGGTTGCAAGTCCTTTAGGTTTCATTATATATTTTTCCTGCTTAACATTTTAGCTGTTCTGCTGTTATGCAAAAGGAAGTGGAAATTAAGTACATTTCTAAGTGTGGATATCTCACGGAACTTACAGAAGTAGAATTTTTAACACTTCTGCACATAACTGAGTACCATAAAGAAAATATAAAAGTTACTTTTCTAAAGTTGTGGGTGCATTTTTCCTACACTTAAAAGAAGTATACTTTAGAGGTAGTCAGCCAAAGGAAAAATTGACTCAATTCAAGTATCTTAATGAAAAAAAAATCGACATACAGTATTTGTGGTGTTATTTTAAGCCAAATCAACTAACTTTTGGATAGCAGTAGAGATAACGTTTTCAAATTGAACCTGCAATTCTGTACATTTATCTATTACTCACATTTTCTGCAGATAAACCAGAATTATTTAACTTACTAGGAAAATAAAGCTCCTGGAGAAGAGGTGATACCATAAATGCCTTGAAAGAATAACTGAAAACAGAGGGCATCTTAGGTAGAAAAGGTAGAATGTAATAACCTAAACTGAAAAATTAGTGCAGGACTGAGATTTTCTGCTATAGCTGAAGATAAGCATATTCAATTCTTTCAGATTTTCTAAACTCTCTCTGGTTTACTGTTCAATCTGTAGCAAAATATTTGAGGAATAACTCTGTTGTTGTTTGCTTTTCCCAGATAGATGATGGAAGAAGATACTTTAGTTTTATTTACATATTTTACAGCTTTTGTCAATGTCATAAGTCTTACTTCTATTTCATTATTATCACCAAGAAATACATTTTTCCTCTGGAAAATTTACTGGTTTGACAGAAGCAGAATCAGTGTGAATATAGTCAGTAAATAAAAGTGTTAATGCGTAGTTGCATGACAGTATTTGAAAAAATGCAAATATTGCAAAAAAAAGCTACCAAAAAAGACATAATGATTGGAAAGCTGATGAATAAGCACCCTCAGAAAGCAATTTGGTTTATGAATGCTAATTAAATACATCTGAATGGGAACAGTTGCCCTTCTTGCACTTGCTGTTTGTTAATAAATCTCTACCTTTAAATGCAACTGCTTTATGGATACTTCCAAAATGTGCCCAATCTGTTAATTTCTTATTGAACACATCTTTGGTTATGAGGGTGACAGACAATTTTTATAGGTTGACTAAACTACAAAAATATTAATAATTTAGTGATGCAGAAACCACATTTAATTTTCTTCTTAAAAGAAATTAAAAAGAAAAAGCATAACATTTCCACTAAAATACATAGCAACTCGTCCAGAATTTGTAAAGCACTTCCAGAGCATTGGAAAAAAATAATTTCATGGAAGTGCAAAAAAGCACAACAAAAATTAATGACTCAGCAGAAGTTTTTGAATAGTGGGTAACACAGGTAGCAATGTAATAAGACGTCCACAGGCTTTCTTTATTCCAAACGGCCTTGCTAAAGCCAACTGAATGTATCTCTAGCACTACAGATAGATTCTTTGCCCAGTCCCTAGCTGGTTCAATACCTACAGTGGCTGTTATATCTGTACAATGCATTCTTGTGTGACAGCACTGAAATAAGTTTTAAAGACCACAAATATTTGATGATGTTTATTGCACAGGCTATATCCCTGAGATGGCTCTGAGCATTCTTGTTTGGAAGGTTTATGTACACACAAAAAAAACCCCAACCCCGTACTTGGTAAACTTTGAAGTCAGCAATGACATGTTTTTCCAAGGTATGTCTGTGTTTGTGGTGGGGATGGTCTTTACTTGTTCTTTTATATCCTTTGTCTTTAATCACCTTCAAATGTAAGGAGCTGCCTGGATTAGGCAGGCTTCCTTTGGTAGCTCTGCAAAGATATCTTCCCTCTCCAGTAGTAAAATGCACTGAGCAGGGATTCTGTAAATATTTTCTATGTTCCTTCCACTCCTGTAAGTCATATGTCATGACAAGAACCGTTTAATTAGAAGTGTGAGTGGTTCAATAATTACTTTAAGTCTTTGACTTTTGAGTTTGCAGGGATTAGAGTCTTAGGCAAAGCAAACAATCTCTTATTTATAACCATTTGCATCCATCTTGTTCATGCTGCTTTGTGAGTAATTTTAAGAAGTTATTTCTCCAGACAGATGTAATTCAGTTACACTTTCTCAGCTAGCAGTCAGGGAAATTAGGTGTCCCAGTCAAATTCTAATGGGAAATTATATTCTACTTATTTAGTGCTCCTTCCCTAGTGTATGTTATCCTGCAGAACCTACACTATTATTCCCTCTTCCTCATGATCTACTGTGTTGCTATTTGGCATTAAACAGCTCTTCTTCTATATATCAAAAGAATTCCTGTGTTTCAGTAGAAAATACCCAATTAGATTAGTTTTTAGGGAAAAAACCCAAACCAAAAACAACAAAAAAAACCTCCACACTAACAAGTTGCTGGACTACCTGCATTTAGCATGGTCTTGGTTTAATATTAATTTCTATCATTTGGGATGCACAAAGGTGCAGAAAGGTGGAATTACCAAAGGATGCTGACTCTTAAATATCTTTCACTGATCTAAGGTCACATTTCTTTTCTCATTTTAACAGCTTATTGTAGGAACTGTTGTAAAGCTGACCAGCTTGTTTTTCTTGTTGATAGTCTACATAGAGATTTAGGTTCATGATTTCTTTTTCCTTCACAAATATATTTTGAAAGAACAAAAATACATGGATGGTTGTTTGACATCCCTCATTTTCAAAAGCATTATTACTCATCAGCATTGATAAAACTGCTTCTTCATGTACTTTTCAAAACACAGAAGACACTAGTAATTTCTCAAAAAAAACCCCTTAATTTATTTCTTCTCATTACTTGAGAATAATTCTCAAATAATACTTAAAATACCTTTTCAGACAATTTAATATCTGACATTTTCTTTCCTGCACTTTCAGTTCGGTATTGAAGAGAATGTGTTTGGATAACATACCTTGACATTAACCTCTGATGGGAAATTCATTATATGTGTTTGCTAAGAAGGTTTGCTATGAAGGAATAATTGCAGTTGTGTGATACTGTCCACCTTATCTTCATATTTAGCAAATGAGATTAGAATGAAGAGCATTAGAATATATTAATTATTTTCCTTGTACTAATCTTTGTCACTCTGGGCATCTGCGAACTTTCCATTGGTCTAAGTTCATTAAAATGCATGCATGTGCCTTTATGTATAGCTCCAGTGGCAGATAAGGTTCATCAGAAAGCTATCTGAAAGCCTAAATTCATTCCAATGTTATTCACTGATAAACAAAACATTATCATTTATATTCTTTATGCTAGTGAACAGTCTTATTTAAAATAAAATGGTGCCTGAGCTGATTGTTGTGGAAAGCTGCCTAGACTGGAATAAGGTATTGCAACTGAGGACAGAGGTTGTACTTTATCACTCTGCCATTAAATAAAATCTCATTTCTCTGTCCCAATTAGAAAATAATTTATACATTTGAAGATACTTCTGTGCAAGAAGCCACCCAAACTTTCAGTCACAGGGCTACAGGTGTGCAACCTGCCTCACCAAATCTGAAAGCTCCCCTGCGTTCATCATGCAGTGACTCCGTGAGGACTGTAGCACTCAGAGGTTACCAAAGATTGCCAAAGTGCAGTTCACTCATATAATTACATGCTATGAGCCTTTTATTTTTCTTTGGTGTCCCATGTCCCACTCCCCTCCTCCCCTTAAATGAATGGTGTTCTTACAGTTGAGTAGTTCTGCAGTTTTGTTTAAATCCAAAATCCCTCCTCTCCTCTGCAAAGTGCATCAGTATAAAAACTGTAGTTCCTTCCCTGCCACTGGTCACACCTTAGTTTTAGGGTAGAATATCTTCCAATGAATGGCAAAAAAATAGCAAAAAATATGCAGCAAAGAAATGACAAGATATTAAACTGACAAGATATTAAACCCTTGGATCATTGACAACTTCATGCTATTTTTTTCAGACTCAGATTGACATTAATAATGGAAGGAAGCTACATCAGGGGAAGTTCAGACTGGATATAAGGAAAAGGCTCTTCACCGAGATTAGTTGGTCATTGGAACAGTCTCTCCAGGGATGTGGTTGTGGCACCAAGCCTGTCAGAGTTCAAGAAGCATCTGGACAATGCTCTTAGTCATATGGTTTAGCCTTAGGTAGTCCTCTGAGGAGCAACAAGTTGGATGAGATGATCCTTATGGTTCCCTTCCAACTCAAGATGTTCTGTGATTCTTACAGTAGTAACTTTTTTAAGGTATACAGCCTCTTCTGTTAGTGTGTCTTATGACTTTGCTGGAGAGATATACAAGTTTGCTATTGATCTTTTTTTTTTTTTACTTAATTGTCTCAGACGTTCAGTGCAACCTCCATAAAGCATTACTTTGCTGAATGCTTGTTGATATTCCCTTGGATCATTCTGACGAGAATTCACACATTTCAAACTTCTGGAAATACAAAAATGGCCAAATGACCAAAATATGTGGGCAACCTTTCACTTCTTGAGAGGCTTTGTAATTTTCAGTGCTCATTTACTGTTTAACACTGTAATTTCATTCACTTCTAACTCCTTTGGCCTGTCTTACTATGTTTAAGTGTTAAGCAAAAGAACAACAAAGTTTATCCACTGACAGGGATTTATACTGGCTAAACTGAGTGATGCAGTATCCAGTTACAGCTTCTCTGTTTTTGCATTTACCAACTACCTATTTATTACTGAATGGTTTATTAACATAATTTCTGTCATATAAACAGTATGAAACATTTAAAATACAGCCAATCATATAGTCAGATCCTGGACAGGTTTCAGACTAAAATACTCATCTGCAAATTCTTATCAAAGAAAAAATAAAAACTTACAGGCACATCTTATACTCATGTAAATATCAAAATACAAAGAAGTGCTCTCTGTAATTTAGGCAGTCTGATGCATTTGAAAAACTATGAAAATTAAGATATATTAACTTAAGACAATGCACTACCAAATAGGATATGTATATCTAAAAAGGGATTTGTTCTACATGCAGGTTTGAATTTCTAGAATGGATTTTCACCTTAGTAATACAATTCTACAGAGCAGATACAACATCTCTTCAGTGCAGCTGGTGTTCTCTCAGCACTTGTTATTTACAGGTTAGTAATAAGTATAGCTAGATAAAAATATCATTAGATAATCATTTTATGTTTTAAGGTATGAGTTCATGCTCAACTTTTTTTTTACATGGAAGTTGTGGCATCTTGGTTGGAAGAAAATGGACACTGTTATCATGAGTTGTCCTTGAACCATGGAAAGTGCACTAAGGAAGAACGGTGGAGAAAAGGCAATGAAGCAAGAAGATAAAGCAGAACAAAGTAGAGAGAAAGAGGATGTGGGGGCTACTGGGTGAATTAGATGACAGCCAATCATGTAGTAAATTTAGGCATGTGAACAGCGTGTGGGCTCTCACATGTATCCAATCAGCATTGTAGATACTCATCACTAGTAAAGCTTGCTCTATGTAACCAAGGGATATACTGATAATGAAGGTCTTCACTTTATAACTCTTATGTTGTTGCTGAAGTCCATTCTTCCCCCGCGGGAAGTCACATGCTAAAAGTCTATTTCTAAAGCAAAAACGCTAGAATAATTTGTCTTAATCCTGAAAGCTTGGGTTATACAGACATCCTGAAGACAAACAGAAGAACTGACTCTCCTTATGTAATAACTAAGCTTGAATTCTAGAAAGATATTTTCCCCTTATAAATTTAGGGAAAGTGCATTGCTGTTTTATACATTTCAATTTTGATTTAATAAGAAAGTGTGAGTAAGAAATAGAAATAACATAATGATAAATCTTAGGCTTGTTGGGTTTTCCTCAAGATCCACAAGACAGCTGCAACAAAATGTTTGCTCTTCTACAGTTTTATGAATCATTTCAGTGTGGCTGCAACAGATACAATGAGGTAGTACCTGTATTATAAAGCAATTATGAGATAGGAAACAGAAGTGATTTTGCTTCTTATAGTCATCTGTAATAAAAGCTCAATTCTACCAGACAGAAGGAGCACATGGAAAGAACTATTCACCATGTTGCTTTTACTGCTCTGAAGAACTTAAGGAAACATTTTTCCTATCTTTGTAGAAAGTTACCCAACGTCGGATTCTGGTTTTTTATTTAAAAAAGACAAAACAACAACTCACCAGCAAATGGAAGTAACCCCACCGTGACTGAAACTGATTCTATATTATCAAAAGCTCTTGTAAATTTATTTTTTGGTGAAAGTTAATTTAAATGTAACCCAATTTCTTTATTTTTAATTTCTGTGTCTTCACTGAATACCTTAAAAATATATTTCAGGATATAAAAACTAAAGATTGGTACCAAATTACTCCCATATTTTAGCTGTCTGGTTTTGGGGGGTTTTTTAAACAATAAAATAACATCTGAAAAAAATTCAAATGTGCTCCTTTCGAGAAATTTTTTTCACTAAGCCAAAAAGCATTCTTTGGGCAATTCCAGTTCCAATTCCACAGTGACAACTGCCACCATACTTCCTCTGTAAACAAAAGGAAGAATCTGACTCTCAAAGGCTTTTAAAATCCCAAACTAACTTTAACTCAAAAGTGCATCCAGACATCTTGGGGAGCTCTGCTTTTCCACTGGTGACTGATACATTCACTGCATCAATGAAAACTAATCAGGAAAAAAAAAAGTACAGAAATGATAATAGCAGGATTGCACACACATAACTTGAATCATAGCTAAGATCAGGACACCATCATATGAGTTCATGATAAGATTTGATAATGAACAGGATTTTATAAATGTCTCTGTACTGATAACCAAAAAAATCAGAGAGGTTCACACAATTTATGAAATACATGGGCAACCCTTCAAAAATGACAGGAACTACTTCAGTAACTGACAGTACTATTTTTTCAGCATGAGCAAGAATTTTTTCAATAGCGAATGTCTCTGAATCCTGATACTGAAGAATAAATAGCAAACGTGACTCCCTGATGTCTTGGTGCAGAGCAGTGCTCATTTGGATTTAAAAAAGGTTTGGAAACAGCATCTAACAGCCTTTATTTATCTAACCATCCTGAAAGTGAGTAACATGAGGCTAAGCATGGTGCCAATTAAATTACTGCCAGTGTAGTAAAGCAAGTGTTGACAATGTAATATGTCACCTGGAGAAGCATCAAGCAAATGGCAGCTGAGTTCCTGATACCTTTTCCTTTCCAAACAATAAACCACCATCAGATTACATGAGAAGCCACAAAACAAGAACATTCAAATGAACCATGAAGTGTTGTTGATGAAAAATTTTGAAAGATACAAGATATTTCTTTAGAAAAACAAAGCCAAAAAGAAGCAATTCACAAATCCAAAACCGAGACTTTAATTAAACTCTTCTAAATTAGGAGTTCAGTGATTCACAGCTGTGCCAAAAAAAAAAAGAAACCTAAATGGCAAAAATGACCAAAAAAGTAGTATAAAACAGTTGCAAGTGACAATAAGTTTATTAATTTTAATTTTACTGCATTATTTTTTCTTGAGAGAAATCTGAGGAGATTAATATTTTTTGTTAGTTTTCTTTAGGTTTAAGTTGTGCAATGAAGGACCACCGAATAAATAATACTGAAACACATCCTTAAGTAAAAGAAATTAGTCAAGGACAAAGCACAAATTAGAACTGGACAAGTCAAGAATGTCATAATCATTAAGTAACATCTGTCATCACTAGGAGATTATTCTAAAAAGCACTAAAGATTTTCAGAAATCTCTGCATAACACAGAAAATTTCTGTGAAGAAAATATCCATAACCGGGACCAAAAAAAAAAAAAAGCAGTTTACCTGGTTTGATCTTGGCAATCACTTTTTACAAGAACATTGAGGAACATGGGGGTCCTGACCTATTTTCCAACTGACAGCATCTCAACTGTCACAAAGGGCATTTATATCATCTACATGTGTGATGCATTCTGATGTTTTTAGGCACCATTTGTAGTTCACAAGAGAGGACAGAAAAGGATCTTCAGCACACAAAACTACATAAACTCTACATCAGATTAATCTTTAATACATTGACTGTGGTAACATGGTTCTCAAAATCTGCAACATCACATAAACAGCCACAGATCTGATAATTGTAATATTATCATATTAGGCAAATTTAATGAGGACACACTATGAAGTTCCTGGTGCCCACATCTGAGAATCACTGTCCTGGATCAGAGGTATAATACACATCCCACCGTTCGAGGAATGGATACCTTTGTATCATCAGTTGCACACCACAAAGTGCACCTGTGTGAATAGCAGAAAGATCTATTGCTATGGTCTTCCATTTTTCTATAGGAGAATTTCAGCAACATTTGTCCCAAATCCTCATTCAGAAGCAAAGGGCATTTCTACACTTGACTATAGTGAGTGGTTGTCAGAGCCAGTGACAGAGACTGTGTGTTGTATGTCTCAACATTGCTGCACCAGTGTGAGCAGACTTCAAACCACAAACTGGGCAACAAATGGATCACAAGTTAGAAGTTCCTGTTTCCTTATGAGCTTGAATAGAGAATTAACTCTGAAAACAGCAACCTCAGCCCTGTGTATGTTCCAAGACCCAGGGCCTGGAAGACAAAGGGGTCTGGAGACTCCTGAAGACCCCTCAGAGATGATGTTGGGCATGCATGCTACCACCAGGTGGTGGGTGCAGTTAAGCAAAACAGTTAAGGATGAATATTCAACAGGACAACCTGATAAAAGAGCAGGAACAACCAACATCAGATGGAACATTCTCCCACCAGACTTGGAAACAAATTGGACTGATGGGATGCCACAGATCCATGGTGGTAGCTATCACAATTGACCCTATTCTTCCTTTCTTTCCTTTCTCTCTCTCCTTCACTTTGCGAACTTGTTGTCAGGCAAATAAAGTCACTTGCTGCTTGACTCCATTTTGAGTCTTAATTCTGTCCCTGAGAATACGATCAAAACTCCGCTCTGGTCTATGACTGGCACATGACAGTGGTACAAAATCTGCTTTAATTGTGCTTATTCCCTTCCACAACAAAAATGTAAGATCTAAAACAAAGCTCAATTAATGTTACTTTTGACATTACTTGTATTTCTCATAGACTTTGTAACTAAAATAAGCTAATTTCAGTTCCTTAGCTGAAGCTACTGGCCAGATTTACAGAAATATTAGGTGTCAAAGAACTACTTAAAAAAATTACAGCATTAAAAGACTGATATGAAAAGTTGCCTGTTGATGAGTCATATATATTCTTCATAACGTATTAATAGTTTTGAATCCTAAGAACTCTCAATTGTTAATTTTTGCTAGGAAGAATGTATCTAAAATACTGTCTTAGACAAAAGATCTAAATAAACTGAAAGTATCACAAACACACAGATTTTATATTCAGAAACACAAACTAGAAGTAAATACCAGTTGTGCTCTATGATAGCACAAGAGGTAATGGTCACAAGCTGGAACACAGGAAGTTCCACCTCAACATGAGAAAAAACTTCTTTGCTGTGAGGATGACAAAGCCTGGCCCAGGCTGCCCAGAGAGGTTGTGGAGTCTCCTTCTCTGGAGACTTTCAAAACCCACCTGGATCTGTTCCTGGGTGGCCTGCCCTGGGTGATCCTGCTCTGGGAGGGTGCTTGGACTTGATCTCCAGAGGTCCCTTCTAACCCCTACCATTCTATGATTCTGTATATTGGTGCCTTACAATTGATGTGAAATCAGAATCTAACCCTATATATTTAACAAGAAAAAAAGGAAAAAGATGAAGAAGTTCTTTGCTTTTGTGGACTTCTCCAGCTTGTAGAGATGGCATATAGAATCATCGACCTATGTATTCTGTTTAACAGATTACAAAAAACCCTGGGGTCTTTCAGGGCTGTTAGAGGCTTCTAAAAACTCATGTCAGATCCACAAGGTACCTAGGCCAGATGTAGCTGGCTTTTTGGGCACAAGATTCAGCTGTCTAAATCAAAGCTTCTCATACCTAAGGCTGAGACACCCTATGCAGAGCAAGCAGATATTGCTAACTTGTAGGAGATGCACTCCTTTCAGGAGAGAAATATGAAGGTTTTGTCAAAGAAACACCTCAAGTCATGCTAAATACCTGCTGAATCCTGCTTTTGATGTCTTATTTCCAACTCCTGATAAGAGTTCCTTCCTAAGTAACTGCCTAACCCCTACCCAGCTGGAATAACCAAGCTATCAACATTTGCCTAGGCTCTGCTGGTATATCAAGTGAGGTAAAGATGTAACTTAATCTTTCAAAAACACAATTCTGTATGAGTACTCAAAGCATGTACCTCTGCCATCACCAACAGGATTTTCATCCCTGCTTCACCCTCAAATGCATCCACAGCCACTTAATCTATAAAACCCAGCTAGCTACACTTGGAGGGGGAGGGGGCACACTCAGGTGCCCTCAAAGCAGAGCTGCTGGTCGCTATTATGCTGACCTGTCACCAACCAAAACTCGTGAGTCTTGCTGAAAGAGTGGACTATCTTCAAGACAGGTCTGCAACCTCTGGATCTTCATCAAAAAGAGATTTGTGACCAGCCTAGGCACCTTCATTCTGGAGAGGGAAGTTGTTCAGATATAGTCCGTGTTTAGTATTTCTTCAAGCTGGCTCCAGAAGCATCCTCTTCATAGGATGCCATCCTTGAAGCATAAAAACTACTTGACCTTAAACTTTGGAAATTATTCCCAAGGAAGGAGAACTTGAAAATGTGGTACTGCAGTGCTGACGTTGGCTTATTGCTGTGTTAAGGCATAAAAATCAACCTGTAACACATTCCCACCAAGTAATATAGAATATTATCTGGTATTCATATAACATAGAGAATTCTGTAGAATATAGAGAATTCTATTTTTATCATTTCTTTGATTAGCATAATCTTAAGCATCAGAGTCTACAGTAGGATTTAAAATCACCAGTAATCAATGTGAATTTGTCTGACACTCCCAGGATTGAAAGGGGACCACCAGCATAAAAAAAAGGTGAGATTTGCAGAAAACAATCAAAGACATTTGGCTAGGTAACTCTCAGACCATGACAGACTCATCCTATACAGGATCACCTCTCTGGTGTGGAAGACAGGATGCTCCTTACATATTCCACCATTCTAAAAACAACCTTTTACAGTCAAGGACAACAGCTAAGTTACGTAATAACTGATAGACACAATTATTCATGGTGGTTCTCTCTCTCTGCTCCAAGACTATTTTATTTTTCATGGGTACACTCACACATTCTCCTCTGCACCAGTGCCTTCGTTTCTACCGCTTGTATTAGCTGTCTATTCTGCCACTGTTTTGTATGCACTGTGTCCTGTTTCCATTGATGTTCAGTCTTGCACTTTCATGTCTTCAGTGCATTTTCATCTGCTATTCTTCAAAAGCCATTACGAACAGATGGTATCCCTGTATGAATGTTCATTCAATCTGCCATGATGGCGTCTGCTTAGTACTGGACAAATTGTTTTGCTAGCAAAGTTTTTGGTTTGACATTGGCAGCCACATTAATTTGGGTGCCAAGTTTTCACAATGCATTTTGTTAATGCCTCGTACCAAGCAGCTTTTTTCAATATTGCTAAATGGTTCTGCATTTCAGGGATTACATGTACCCCTTAACCTTTATTCTGTCAGTCAGGATTTCCTATTGCTCTACCCAACATATAGTAATGATGAGAAAAAGTTTTGAGGATGCTGAGAACTCTATGTGGATAGAAAAAAAACAGAAAGAATATAAAGATTTTGCTTCCTGTCAGTGAGTTAGCTCCTTCAGAATCTAAGCATCAGAATTCTTATGATAACTTTTCCAAAGCTAAATCATGCAGCTAACTAAACAAAAGGATTACACCACCAATGTCACTTTCCCATAGTTCAGCAAATGATCTGAGACATCTTTTAAGCTGGTAAGGCCCAAGTCACTAAAACTTTGATTTGTTTATAAATCATGAGAAGATGCAAAGAGTAAGTGGTTGGTTGACCTGCATTGCACTGATTACAGGTTTACGTTGGTTTGCTCTGGGCACTCATAGGTAAATACCCAATAGATGACACTATGCTCGGGGACATGGAGTTTAGGCTGACTGATTCTGGCTCTGTTCGGATACTTTTTTTTTTTTTATAGAAGGAACCACAGAGACCCAGGCCAAATATTGCATCAGTCTCTTATTAAATGGCACTTCTGTATTTGCATACTGCAAATCGTACACTGATGAAGAGAATCTTTTCAATGTAACACAATGCAGAGGCATGATGTGCATGTAATGATACCATGCACGTTTAAAAGCAAAATTTACATGAATTTTATACAACTGAAATGAAACATTCAGCACAATTCCAAACCTGTGATTTCTTAGTGCTGATCTGTCCAGATTTCTTCAAAATACTTTGGCAAAAACATAACATCAAAGGAGCAGTCTTGATTGATCCATCTATTCTATTTAGGGACACTGAAAAGCTTGGAAAAAACAGATACTCACTGAGTCATATTTGATTTTTTTCTCCTACATTTTAGTTCAAGAACTTGGCCTTCATTGACTAGTAATTACAAAAGGAAGAAATAGGCAACCTGAGATCTTCAAGTGCTGATACTCATTTGCAGTAAGTACTGCTAAACTCTGACAACCTTACCATATTTACATTTTCAAAGATTTTATTTAAACATCTTCTGTTCCATGGAAAATTACAATTTTTCCATATTTTTTAAATGGATAGATCAGACATGAAGTTTAGGGAGGGGAAAACCCACAAGATTCATTTAAAAAACTCCTAGAAATGGGATTAAAACTCTAGTAAGGGTTCTCAGACACAGCGATGCCACTGAAGTCAGTAACAAAACTATTATCATGCTACTGAAGAAATACATGATAAACTCACAACCTAAATACTGTGGGTGGTTCTATTCCTCTTCCTTCCTTTAGTGAAAGGAAACATCAAAAGTGAAAAAAACTACAGAGAACAGGGAAGTTATGGAACACATCCAAAAAAAGAGAAACCAAAATAGGACAGACTCAGGTTAGGAAAATGTCCCAGCCACAATTATTTGAGCTTCCAGATAATTCTCTGATGTAATGGAAAAACATACTGACATATACTGGACAGAGAGGTGCAGCTGCCAACAGACAAGTCCTCTGAAACTTTCAAAATATAATGCAGTGTAGATACAGAAAATTAGATCAGCTTCAGGTCAAATCTAAATTTGAGATTATTAGAGTTATAATTATCTCATTTCCATAATAACACACATTTAAGAACTGTACAGCAACAAGGAACCAAATAAAAGGAAGTTGTACTATCCTACAATTAATATATTGTTGAATGTATTCAGATCTTTTTCTTGGCAGAAAAGCAAAGGATGCATCCAAGTACAGTAGCAGCTGGGCACTGTACATGCCAAAACCTACCCTCTCTAAGGAAAAATGTGGCATCTAACACAATTCTGGCTTCTTGCATTTCCTTACAAACTAAAATTTTTACAAAATATAAATATTGTAATGCAGGGGGATAACAAAGTTGAACAAAACAGATGTTATGAGTCAGATCCTCAATTTGAATAAACCAAGTCATTTAATACAGCCAGGAAGTAATTTGTACGATTTAATAATCATGTCTGCATATGAAAGGTTTTTCTCCATGAAGCTCCTAAAATCCAACAGGTACAGAGAGCTAAGCAAAAAGACATATTATCAATGCTTACAAATATCTAAAGGGCAGGTGTCAAGAGGATGAGGCCAGTCTCTTTTGGGGATCTTGTTAATGTTTACAAATATCTGAAGGGTGGGTGTCAAGTATAAGGGGCCAGTCACTCATTGTGCCCTGTGACAGGACAAGAGGTAATGCTAGCAACGTGAAACACAGGAAGTTCGACATCTACATGAGGAAAAACTTCTTCAGTGTGTGACAGAGCCTAGAACAGGCTGCCCAGAGAGGTTGTGGAGTCTCCTCTAGAGACTTTCAAGACCTGCCTGGGTCTGTTCCTGTGTGGCCTTGCCTAGGTGATCCT
>JANIJG010019494.1:30129-46121 GCA_024611175.1 Megaceryle torquata
AAAAAGAAAAAAAAAAGAAAAAGAAAAAAGAAAAAAAGAAAAAAAGGAAAAAAGAAAAAAAGAAAAAAAGGAAAAAAGGAAAAAAGGAAAAAAGGAAAAAGAAAAAAAAAGAAAAAAGGAAAAAAGGAAAAAGAGAATTCTTTATGCTCCTGTGTTTCAGTTTGTGCTCCTTACCTCTTGTGCTGTCACTGAAAAAAAGTCTGCTCCATTTTCCTTACACCTTTCCCTCAGATATTTCCATATATTCATGAGATCCCTTGGAGTCTTCCTTTCTCTAGGATAAACAGTCCCTGTATGTGAGGTGCTCCCATCCCCTAATCATCTTAGCAGCCCTTTGCCCAATATCCTAAGAAAATAAAAATCTTCCCCCTAGCTGGGGATAGATTGAGTTGTTTCCTGAGCAGAGATTGGTTGCTTAAGTGTTCTAATTGCTACCTTCCCAAACAGGCAGACCAGTATAGAAGAAGCTGATATCTTATGACTGTAAGAAGTTCTTCTGTACTCACCTGAAGATTTAGAAAGGCAAACAGAATGATACATGTCTCATTGAGTTCAACCAGTAGACTCTGCTAATTTTCAGAGTGCAACTACATAAGCCAAACTCATTTCTGCATCTACTGACTGTCTCAGATGGCAGATGTGTTCATAATATGCTTGCACCCTGGAGGATTTTCTGTATTGTTATGTTAATCCAGTAAATGGATAACATATGTGATTTACATAAAGACTACCAATGTAATTCCGAAAGCTCTGCAAAATCAGCTTTCATTCTTCAGGGATTGATTTTTTGGAGGTTTTTTTCCCCTTTCTTAATTTAAGAAAACTCAAATAAATGCATTTTACTAAGGAACATGAGAACATGAGAATGGAAAGAAAGGAAACAGAGGCATCACAAACTAACTGTGAATACAACAAATTCAGTGCTTGGAAGATTAGTGAAAATATTAACAATTAAAATACTCTCTAGCTTCTGTTCTACTACTGACCCACATTGCTTCTTTTTAACAGAATATTAATTGTCTTTTGTTAAACTAACAAATACTGCAAATATGTATATGTTACTCTCTTTGGAAGTCAGTATTCATGAATTTATTCTAAGCCATGTTTTCCTCAACAAGACAAATACCTTCTTGTGGTAAAAAACAATTGTGTTGGAAGCAAAGACCAAGGAGTTTATCACTATGGAGATAAGTCTTCCTTTCATCATTCACACAAGCACATGCACACATGTATGAGTGTATTCCTCCAGATTTACTACAACAGGAACAAAAATTATTGTCAGGGTGCCTCTGCTTCCCACCAGATGAGAATTTAATACAAATATTATTCAGAGGATATTCTATTAAGAGTTGGTTAGAGAAATTATTTTGTGGCATACAAAACAGTAAATGATCCACCATTCACTATGCTTCCAAAGATATAAAACCGTATTTATTTTCTCAATAACTATGGCATAAACTTGTAGATTCTTTCTATCACTGTGATTTTTTAACCTTATTTCTAACCAAATAACCCATATATTTTTCCCATGTAGTATTTGACATGATAAACAAAATTGATAAAATACTTCACTAAGAAATACATGTACCAATATGTAAAATACCCATATTTCATATGTTCAAACCCAATCTTCAGAAAGTTCAAAACATACAATCAGTTTCAAATTTACAGCTATAAAACCTGTTTTCAAACCTAGAGAACAACAGCATTTCAAAATACTATTTGCCCAGGAGCTGCAACTGTCTTACAGTAATAACAACATAGACTGTCATATCTTTAAGTACAGGGAAATCTGTGCCACAGCTAACATGCCATAAAATAATCTGCAATCTTAAATAAGACAAACTCCTGTCATTTAAAACATGTAGCTTTGATCTCCTTCTGTGTGAGGCTCATTTTTTTTTTCTGGGTATCTGATCAGTTATTATCTGTGTCCTTTCTTATTGAGCCCAAATAATAATCATGTAAAGATAAGCATAGATTCTTAATGTATTTTAGTTTAGATAATTTAAAAATATCTCAACAATAAACTGAACAAAGCTATGTTAGTCCAGCAGGTGGTAAAGATCAGAACTGAAATAAATCAAAGAGGATGTGCAACAGTTGCAGGCATTATTATAGCAACTCACTTATCATGTGATATTTGAGGTTTTAACTATCAGTTTCATTAGATGATACTATTCCTCAGTGTAGACAGCTTTGAAGTGAAAACTGCCTTGATGTACAGCCTTGGAAATTCTCAGCTTGGAGTTCTCAGCTAAAAGAAAACACCTCCTTCCACATGACAAGCCTCTGCTTTTCATTACATTTATTCCTTAAAAAGATTTAGCAATAAATAAATAAATAAATTGTAGTTTATCATTAGCGTGCTTGCTTCTAACAAGTTAGCAAAAAATCTTAATCTCTTGTCCCTGTTCACCATCACCCACAGAAGAATCTTCATACGCAACTCTTTTTAATAGGGGACATAATTTATTCTACACAAGAAAAGTAAAGCTTTTTTTCAAAAAAGGGTGTTGTGCCTTTGTATTCCTTGCATTTATTTTACCTCAGTTGTACACCTGAAATTCACTACCAATTAAACTGATGCAATGGACTTGATAGGATTGTACCTCTTTGAGTAAGCAATTGTGTTTGGTGACTCACATTCTGTTCCTAAGGAGGAACTATGCAAATTTTTATTTTCAACCACACAAGTTTAAGGAACTAAATCAAGGAGTCCAGTCTCTCCTACAGGTAACTGGGAGGCACAAATTAAGATGCTGTTCTGAATAACCCACCAGAGCAGCTTCTCTGTATGCACCAGTGACAAAGTCCACATAGTCTAAGCAGCTATCACTGTAACTTTTCATTCATATAGGAATGAAGTTCCCATGATCTGTAATGTGGAAGAGGTGTTTGAAGTGTTCCCATGGTCCTGGCTGTTGGGGACACACCGCATATGCCCCAAGGCACAGAAGAGATATAGCAGAGGCCAGAGGAGCAGAAGACATACCATGCCACAGAAAGCTCACTTTTGGCTCCTGGACACCCCTGAAATGCCACAGTTGCTTCTCTCATCATCACAGGAAGGGAAACAAGTACTACTGCTCTGGGCTTTTTCACTAAGAGCAGGCAGTATGGAATAGTGGCAGCACAGCAATTTGCCAAGAGCCAGCTTGACTGCATGGCTGGGAATTAGGCTGCTTCAAAAGAGGAAACAACTTATTCCTCATTAATATAAAATGTTAAATCAGAAAAGCACTAGGACTTCTTTGTTCTTCCTGGGATAATAAAATTACGCAGGAAACTCAGAGTAGTTTCTAAAATTACATTTCAGTCTTGTGTAATCTTAAGATTAATTAACTTCTGTGTTCTTTCATTGCTCCTCTGTGTATAATACTGTTTTATTGACATGTAAATAGGGGGTGGGGGGGAGGGAGAAATCCTCAGATGTTAAATATCTTTTCCAGTAGAACAGGAAAAGTAAAGGAGAGGTCCTGCAGTAATTCAATGCATGGGAGTCACAAACTAATATATTTTCCATACATGTTCCCAAGGCTCTGCTTAGGTGACTGCTGTACACATAAGAAAAGCAAACCAAAATGAATGTCAGCCAGAACTTGCCTTTTTCTGTACCTCATCTTCAGAAACACAGGGAGATCATTTCTAATGAAACTTGCCCTTTCTCATTTGAAAAATTAATCTGCAGGCAAAACTAAAATGTCTTTTCCCATCTCCCTTGCACCATAAAATGTTAATAATTCTGGTTCAAATAAAAATTGATAATTTTAAGCTCAAAACCTTTCCTCCTTTCCCAATACCTATGTTGACAGTTCTCTGTCAAAACCACTATCTAGCTGTTTGATATGTTGCTATAGTTAATTTCAACCCCATCAATGTGCAGAACTGATATACTGAGAGTATTTCTACCTTATTGGTTTCTACCATCCAATTTCTATCACCTGTGAGGAAGAAATCAAGAAACAATGAATGTATACTAAATAATGTAACAACTGTTGGAACTTATAAACCAGGTTTTGCTTGATTTCTTAGGTAACCTTATTTTGTGAATACATGGAATTAATTGCCATACCTGTATACTAACATTTTATCTGAGCACAAAAATAATGTGACTAATATGGGTCACACTGTGTTTAAACAACCTATGTCACATCAAACTAGCGGCATTTTTGCCTCCTGTTTCCTATACCAGTTTTAACAATTTAGGATGTTTCCACCAGCAGCATCAGAGGTTTTCCTGAAAATACTATCCAAAATAAATAAACAAATTAAAAAAAATAGAAACAAGCCATTAAAATAGTTACCATATGGTAGAGAATATGCAGAATGGATTTAAATGTCTTAGGGTATTTATGAACTTCAGTTTTGGAACAGGAATCTAAACCAAGCTCGTGCCATCCTAGTCTAAACACATACATATAAGGTACCATGTATCCTCTCCTCCATGAAATACCATGACCCTGCAACTAGAAAATCTCTAACCATGGTGCTTCTTCAAACTTCATCATCCATCAGTGGCTTACCAGAATCTCATGACACAGAGTGCTCAGACATGCACACAAATCATGATTCATGTTTAAGCTAGATGATAGGATGACAGCATGCTCTGCATGTCTCATGGAAATGAGAGGCCGCTATGTTCTTGTAGCATGAAATCTAACAGACTTGCAACGTGTTGGCACCTCTGCAGAGTGACAGTCCTTACTGTGTCTTTCAGGCACAATCTCCTTGACTTGATTGCAGTTGCTACTGACCTTCAGAGTGATGTAAAACAATACTATTTATCTTCTCTGCATATCATGTCCAGTGCTAGAAGGTATTTTTTTTTCACTGTTCAATCTGTAAACTAACACTCCAAAATAGTGCAAAGCTCCATTTCTTTGGTAATTACTTAGCTGGGGGAAGGGGATGTGAGAAAAACATCATTTGAGAGCTACAAAGGGTTTGAAGTAGGGAAATGTTAAAGAACAAGCATATAAGTAACAGAAACTGAACACACTCCTTTAATCCAAGGCTGTGGTTATATCAGAGATGTGCTTCTTTCTAGCAGATAATTTACAACTCATGTTACCTGACTTCTTGTACGCTTGTATTGGCAGCAGTCTCCTAATGCGCAGTTAACCACAGATGGCAGGGCTCCAGCCTCAGATGTAAGATTTCAAGATATAACATATAAATAAAGCTTCTAGTACCCCAAAGCGGTGCTGTGAAAACTTGGTTTTATAGTGAGTGCTATTTTATGTATTAAGCTTGAAAGGCAATGCCACTCCAAATTAAGGATGCAGGAAAGGAAAACACGATTGTACACTGAAGCAACATAACTTTGCATACATGTTTTAGGTCTGTATTTATTCCTAACCTAACCACACCAGCCTCTATTTTCTCATCACCCATCAGTAAGAAGACTATGATTCATATATTTAAAGACCAAGTTTTTCCTTTGTAAGAACAATTATTATAAAGGAATGACTCAATATCTCTAAAATCAATCAAAAAACCAAACAAACAAACCCACACAACAAAGTACACTATCTAAATAAACTAAACCTAGATGAGAGGAGTTACTTGACCACAAAGGACAAAGCCATAATGAAGTGGGTCTTTTCTGGGTATACCAAACACTTTCATTTAAATAATAAAAAAAAACCCACACATCCCAAACAAACAAACAAACAAAACCCAAAAAAACCCCCCACAACACAAACGAAACTACCTACGCAGGCCTCCTTTTACAAACCTGCAGATAATCAGATTTCCATCTGCTTTTATTGTTAAGTTGCCTAAAAACATGCACTTTATTTTTCTCTAGAAAACAACTTCACAAATTAGGACAAAATGTGTTTAAGTTAAGGGCTTCATATTCATGAATCACAATAAGGAAAACAGTGAACTAGCACACTGCTTCTGTGGTATATTAGTTACTAGCAAAGAAATATGAAAGTATTGAGAAGTGAAAGCTTGTTACACACAACAGAATTTCACTAAAGCACATGAGGGTTCTCAGTCTCCCTTCTGCTCTCTCTCACCACTGCCACCATGAGTGACAAGAGGTTTATTTCTTGGAATACTTCCTTGCTATGAAGAGGGACAAATTTAGGAAAATATTTATTTATTTATTTATTTTAAGGGGGCTAAGAGTTAAGATAAGCAAATATAAGAACTGATACAGAGTGTTCATATGCTGGGACAGAAACTTAAGAAACACCAACAGTTGTCAAGCACATATCTGGGTTACAGGAATACCATTTCATCTGCAGAAAAATCTGCAAGATTTCTACTTGGAACAAGTGATATACCTGTTCATATTAATCAATGTTAATAATGTATGTTAATAAATGGCAGCAATATGTAAAAATTCAGCACAAATCGGGCATTTGAGTCACAAGACCTTGTTCTCCGAGTTGGAATACTCAAGGTATGCTCTTGCAGCATGAATACAAAACAGATTTTATGAGCTTTAAAAAATATTTCTCTTGAAATATGAGAAGCAATCATTTAGTCCATGAAGCCCTTCCATGTTCTCAATCAGTAAAGACTACCTCAATCATGGTCTACTCTGAAGACACAATCATGATCTTACAGTCTCACTTGCATTTGTTAATTCTGGTTCACTGACAATGTACCAGTTACACTGCTGTTAATTTATTCTTCCTATTTGGTTGGATCATAGATCAGCATCACCAGTGTCCTGACAGACAGCAGAAGAGCAACAATATCTGGTGACTGAAGAGATTTCAAATAATTGGTGGAAATACACCAGCTCCAAGCTGACTGAAAGTCTGGTTCCTGTTCCATTGTCAAATGAAGTGTTATCTTAATTATAGGGTTTGGGCTTTTGTCTGAGCATAGTAAGTTGTGGTTTATTGTTTGGTTTTGGCCTTTTTTTTTTTTTTTTCCTATATTGCTACTGAATCCCCACTGTTAGAGGATTACCTTTTCATATCTTAATACTCCAGGCAACACAGTCATAGAGAACCTGCCACTTGAGAAAAAAGAATATAGAAAGGATGACTGCCAGAGGTAAAAAACATAATGAGCTCCAATTCTGCAAGTAATACAGAGAATGCTCCCATGAACTAAGAACACTGCTGTTCTCTGTATGCATCATTTCAGTTTATAGAATTGCTAAATTTGTTAATTAAAATCAGCCTTTAACAAAGGAAGTAAAAAGATTGTAGTGTTTCATGAATCCAATAGGGCACTGTACTGATCTACATATTTAATTCTCATTTCCCCCACCTCAGTCTGTTAGACCAGTTGTGTATCACTGCCATTTGTTAGTATCTACAGATACATTCTGGATTCCCACCAACATGCACAGCACAAGCAGAGTAGATGGAAGGGAGGAATTTTCAAAACGGTAATATATTCCTTTGAGGATTTCAAAAACAGACCTCTGTGCTTACTCGTGCATATTGTTCTGCAACTTGAACTGGAAGGAATATGTAGAGGAAACACGTATGTCATTCACTCATCTCTGTTTCCACTGTGAAAAGTCCCACTTCCCATCATCAGGACTAGCAGAGCTGTGTGATCTCAAAGACACTCCCAGTGTTTATCTGCAGTTAATCTGAAGATACAGTTCTGCAAGTCCTTATCTCCAATAGCAGTAACTCAAAACAATTCTTAGCAAGGTAAAATGCATTGCTACATGCAAATGATTTCAGTCTAACCTGTGTTAATATCATGAGAAACTCTACATAACTAAGCTCTTCTAAGTTCTCTAAAGCAATTTCATTTATGATGGAATTGCAGAAAGTGGACAGGAAGGACCGAAATTAGCAAATCAGACTTTCTAATACAGAAGGATTAAAGGCAGTTCCAGTCACAGTGATTCAGTCAAAATTATGAAACAAAGTAGTAATTAAAAATACATTCTATTACTTTGTTCCATAAATCACGGATGAGTGTAGAACTACAAATCCCCAAAAACATTGACATAAGACATCACATGTAACGTGGAAAACCAACTTGGCATAAATTAAGAAAAAACAACTCCAAATTCCTGCTTAAAAATGGGAAAAGTATAAGAAAGATTGATTCTGTAAGACCATATAGAACCACTGTAATTGCATTAATAGGTCAATAGCATAATATGAACAATATAGATTTATGAATAATATCAGCAGATATTCAAGCAGATATTTTTTATCTGATTGAATCATTTCATCTGATACAGAACTTTGGTAAATTGTTCATGCAATCACTGCTAAAGATTTGGGCCCTATTTCCTACTTGAATTGGTCCAGCTATTGATTTTTTTTATTGTTTTTATCTGCGAGATTAAAAGCATCCCAAAGAATTTCCTTGATTTGATTTGAGAAACTTAGGAACAACTGGAAATTGATGATCAGAATATCTCAGCTCAGCCTTCTTTTTGAGCAGAACACATAATATGGAAATGTAGAACATATTTATCCTTCCTTTGGAATGCCATTTAATTTGATCAGCACAAAAGACAAATTATCAGTGATTTCCCATATGCTGTACAGCACCACTAATACCCGCAGCACTGATTGTTCTATTGATAATGAATCATCTATTCGGCCGAAGCACCTGTTCTAGAGAAAAATATGAGTAATAAATGCTCCACTAATGCCACTCCACATCCTACCATTTGGACAATCCACATCTCTTTACGATCCACTCCCTTCTAGTAACCTCTGTGAAATGACTGTTACTACATCTCAGAAAAGCACACCTAAAACTTGACTTTGATTAAAATAGCTACAACTTTAACAGAGGATGACCTCTCCCTCATCTTAAAGCCACTGACATACTATTACACAATGCTGATACTCCATTGTGCTCTATAAAAGTCAT
This sequence comes from Megaceryle torquata, assembly GCA_024611175.1. Taxonomy (NCBI): domain Eukaryota; kingdom Metazoa; phylum Chordata; class Aves; order Coraciiformes; family Cerylidae; genus Megaceryle; species Megaceryle torquata. Next base: position 38,956 of record JANIJG010019494.1, read on the forward strand.
GTCATATCACGTAAAATGATTTCACCAAACTACATGGCATATCATCTGTAATGTGCTGCACTGTCTTCTTGCAAAAAGCTATATTTTTAATATGTCCATAGTCATGAAGAAAGCAAATTATTTTACCTAAGGGACAGTAGGATCTGTGCTCCACTGCCACAATTGTAAGCAGTCATACGTGCTTATGAAATACATTTTTCCTGTTTCTCCCTTCTTGGGGGTAAAAAATAAGTTAATAAAAAATGCCAGCTTCTACAGCCTGCAAAAATTTCTTTTTCAAACTTCAATTCATGTTACCTTTTTAGCTCTCAAAGACAAGATTCCCCATCATGCAGGGTTAAGTACTGTCCAAGTACATCACATTGCATGGTAGTATGTAACCCAAAGTCAAGGAAGTGTCACATAGTACCACTAACTTAAAAAGCTGTAGTTTCTTTCAGGTGGGAAGTCCATACTGTGAATTTAACAGCCTTATTTGTAACATCAGAGCCATGTTTAATACCTTTAGCACTTGAAAACGCACCTAAGAATACAATCCCTTTAAGGAAATAGTCTTAGTCTTCATTATAATTATATTATATATATAAATATAATACATAATGAGTGCTACACAGTGACACTTGCAGCCCTCCTCCTTTTCTCCCTCCATACATATGCCATAGCTCATGTTCAAGTGTTAGAAGGGAGACCTGGTAAATAGGTTGTCCCATTATTATTATTATTATTATAAGGCTCCAGTCTACAGGCACGTAGTACCAAGTAGAGCAAGTTGTGTGGAGCTGACCTTGGGGAATCTAGCCTAACTAGCAAGTATTCCTTGTTTCAAGAACAAATCTGCTACCTCCACAACGCACGTTAGTATCCAATCCTTTAATCCTTATTTATACAAATATTAAACATATAGACAGACACATTAAACATATAGAAATGGAAGGGAAACCCACAAAGATATACTAGGGGTCTCCATTTTTGGTTTTTACAAACCTTCTATAAAACTCATACCCCAACAGCACTCAAGTGTACTATGGTTCCTTCCACTTCTGGTTATGCAACACTTGTCTAACTTAAACATACACAGGAGGACTTGGACAGACAATGGTTAAACCATAGCAAAACAGACCTTAAAGGCATGAACATTAAAGAATTAAGGAAATACTGCTGAACATGCCTCTGCAGCAAAATGTGGCCAAAATTGATTCATAAGCTATGTGCCTATTCTGACCTCCACAGAAGAAAATCTGGTACACATGAGGTCAACAAAAGCCTTCACTCAAGTAAAACTTAATTTTACAGATCAGAAGTCGCAAGAGGAAACAGTGGCTTGCTAGAGGAAAAAATTACATATTCTCTTAGTTGAAAAAGAAATGAATGATTTGGAACCTTATGTTCCAAAATGTTTTTTTTTTACCTTCACTTCAGTTGAAATGCATTATGCATCCTCCCTTCATACTTGGAAGGCACCCCAAATGCTTTGAAGTTCATCAGCCTAATGAAGAAGTCCATACAGCTCAGGCAACTGCTGCATACTTAGCAGCTCTTAAAAATGAGAACCATTTATATACCTAAAGGGATGGTTATGCAGATACAAACATAAATTCACTCACTAGCTCTGCTGCTGACATGACTTATTGGACTCTGAGCACAAGATTTAAATATAACATGAGAAGGTATTACAGAAATCTTTGTTTTGATTCAGTGCAGCAATGAACATGATATATCTACAGCAAAATACAAAGCTATAGCTTTTATCAAAGTTTTGTATTCTCGACATCAGATGTGTGCAATTACTGCACTATCTGAATGCTTTAAGGACTTCAGTGTGACTCTAGCAGCCTGAATAAAGAGTGCACTTTAAAAATGATCTACCAATGTTTTAATAAAAAATGAGCCATATTTACAGTATTATATTTCTAGCCTTATACAGATTTGATATTCTATTGAATGCCATAGGCTTAGACAAAGTGCCACAACAGAAAAACTAGTAGAAGCAGAGTTTTCTATTGATACTGAAAAACACTGTGGATAATATCCATGTCTGAGAAGCATTACTCATGACCTGTAAACCAGTTACTCTATTAAACTATGAATTTCATTTTCCAATCTGAAAGTACAAAGAAACACTTATACCACCAGGCTGTCCTAGTAAATTCATGAATTTGGATTACATGAGGGGAAGGGGAAGTATAATGTTTTAAAGCTGCATACCTTCATGAAGTACTTTCACTGCCTGCATATCCTTCAACACTTACATTTTTGTTGACTGGATTTTCTGCACCCCTAATTAAAAAATGTAGCTGAAATTCTTAAGAGAAAAAGAATTTGTAAGAAACAGACCTCTCTGAGACAAGGGCAGCAGTTAAGCTGGAAATGCCTGGTTTACTTCAGCATAAAGTGAAGCATAATATGCAAGTGATGTTTCTACCATACCACTTCATTACCTGTGTGCCAACATGGAGGGTTTCTGTTCCTGTGGGGTGAAGGCACCCTAGCTGATCTAGGTTGTGCCAGCATGGAAGATCTGAATTTGCCCAGTACTTGAAAATGCAAAGAAAAATAACTGAACATCAAAAAATGAAAAGAAGTATTTATAGATATGCATGCTTCCTGAATAGGCTTGAAGAATTACCCAAAAACTCATTTATAGGATGCAATTTATTTCTGATAACTTTAGAGTGTGTTGTCTTCCTGCTTCCTAAAGTGCACATAAAACTAAACTCTGAAGGTTACAGACCACAAAGAAGGAAAATTAAAATAAAGTACTGAAATGAAGTGTATTAAAGAGTAATTAAGGGAATGAGATTAAAAAAACACTCCAATTGGGCCACTGGTGTCAACAGTCTTCCAGCTAAGTTCAGCGTGCCTACCCAGCATAACATGAGATGATACTCAAGTAGCAGAAATAAGATGCACAGTAGTCACTTCCACTCACACCGGTTATTATATTCAGGAGCACTTCAATTGATTTGGTGAGGTTGCCAAGTGCAATATAGATATATAAATATATATTTTTCTCTGGTGCAATATAAATGTTTATGCATATGTGTTAATAAGCATATATATATTTTTTTTATATATGAACTGATACCCAAAAATAATCCTGATAAAATATGGCTAAGGCCACTGTTTTATTACAGACAGGTGAACCTAAAGCACTAAAGGCTTATCTGGGATTAAACATAGCAGCAAAGAGGAACAGAACCTTCCCTGAGACATACCTGAATTTGGTTAGGAAAGAGTGGATTGCCAGTAGTTCCCCAGAGTGCTCTGAAACAACAGAAATGAAGTGAAAATTTCAATAACTGTAATATGTACAAGAGGCTTCAAGCATATGGGCAACTTGTCATTACATTTTAAACATCCATATAGAATTAGATCATGAGACTGGATCAGACACCTCAAAAAAATCCATTCCTGTTGTCTCCTACATAAAGTGTGTTGGATAACACATAAAAAAACCCCACTGAAAAATAAGATTTTCACTAAAAAACTAAAAATAAATGTTAAATATTTCCAAATTAACTTGAAATTCTCACCTTTGATTTTGAATGTTTACTCTTAATATTACAATATTAAGTTTCTAAGATAGAATTAGGTACTGCATGAATGACTGAGGGAGTGAGTTCTTCCTTGATTGTATTTTCTTATATATTCAAATTGGTTTTTTGTATTTCTGTCTGAGCATAGATACATGCTTTCTTAGAATGTGAAACAATACTAATAACACTAACCCATGCTGTCACACCCATAGGACTTTTTTTTTAGTTTGTCTTGGCTTTGTGCTGCCTTCTTCCAAGCTTTCATCATCAACTTGAACGTCAAACATGCAATTAAATTCAAAGCATTCCACAGATGTCACCATGTGAAACAACTAGAGGAAATAAAAGGGGAGAAGAAAACAAGGAAATTTGATTTTACATACACACATAAATAGATGGCAAACATGACCATGAAAGTAAATAAACAGAAAGCAAAAGCAAAGGGGATAAAAAGCAAAGAACACCATCTGGGTATCCTGGATGGCATCAATGTTCTGTCCCCTTCATTCAGCTGGCTGGGGGCTGGGACATGGCACAGCTCACACTGTTAATGGATTGGAGAAGCCAAGCCAGCTCTATGCTGCCCAGCAATCTGCATGTCTGGCTGCAGCAGGATTAAGGGCACTGGCACTTTATGTGCTAAATGCAGTTTCTGTGAATCAAGATCACTTTCTTATTCACTTCAATCGGCATGAAATCAAGCCCTGAAGTTAACTGGCTGAATATCCTCCATCACTTTGAATTAACTTATCTTTGGGTTGGTCACTTCTTTTAAGGACTAACATCATAAAGGAGAAGATTGAAGGAGAAAACATGAATAGTTTTCCATATTTGCTACTGCAAAAAAAAAGTCAATAAGCTGTTCTCTGCGTCCATTAAGTACAGAGTAGACATAAGGGGATTAAAGTACAGTAAGGGAAATTTATATTGGATTTTGCTGCATTTTCTAACAATTAAGGCAGTGAACATTGATAAAAATAGCCTAGGGACACTATGTGATAGCATCATTGCACGTTTCCAGGAACAGGTTAGAGAACTTCTGAGAGAATCATTTAGACACAGTTGATTCTGATTCAGAAGATGATGAGACAGTTGGAATAGTCAAGCTCTCAGAATTCTTCCTGGCTCAAATTCTTATGACTGTGGCCTCCTGGAGTAAAAAAAAAAAAAAAAAAAAAACAAAAACAACAACAATAAAAATAAAAAAAAAAAACCACCACCACATTACAGATATTTGGTGAGATAGCTACATTTTCTATAGCATAACACAACTTACAAAAATTCAATGTATGGATGTGTGTTTCAGCATTTTTGCTTTAAGTTATTCTAACGTAGCTTCCTGTCTTCATCCTTCAGTAATATTTTTCTCTTCTGCTTTTTAATTATCTCTTAGATTAACTACCATGGTGTGGCTTGCAGTCTTTCCTCATTTGTAATCACTGATTACTGTCTGAGTAAAAGCAAGTTCAAATTCTGCAAGAATCTGAGAACTATGATGACTGCCTCCAGACAAAACAGCAGCACAGGAGGCAGAGGTATCTTACTGGAAGTGATTCTTAAATTTTAGAACTCATCACAGTTAAACTGCTAGCATTCTCAACATGTTAATATGCTCCCAGATAGACTATGATCCCATCTGAGCATTTTGCCAACTCAAGAGTGGTGCAAAGATAGTGCTGTTGCTAGACAGCTGCAAGGGTTGAAGTAAGTGATACTGTGTTCAAAAAAACCCACTCTTTGCATTTATTTTTCTGTAATGTCCATGCACCCATGAATTATGGCCTACTATTTACATGGCCACATCCCAAAGAAGAAACAGAGCAGCAGTCCTTTGTACTCAACCCCTGCTGACCAAGATCAAGCTGGTACATACACCGAGAAAGGAAACATTTCTTTTGCATTGCAGTACATGACAGTTCACAGTGGATAGGAGTTAGTCAAGAAGGAAGAGCTTACTTTGTAACACTGAAACACATTTTATAGAAATTTTACTATTCGGTCCATCACATTTTCTTGTGTTCAGCTATAGCCCAATAAAATGTGTATGTGACCTGATTATGTCAAAAGATTACTTCTGAGGAATGTGTGACTTCATTAAATATTCCTGAAATATAATGTGCAGGTATAATTGAACTTGTAGCTTTTTCCAGAGAGAACTGCCAAATGATATGCCAATTGATATGATCAGGAACAAAAATTTCAATTACAGTAGCATACAACTGTCACCATTATAAAGTTATTCAGTGCCAAATGCTATAGAAACCTTTTTTAAAAGTCAGTTTAACATAGATGTTAATATGAAAAAAATCTTGGTACCCTTTAACAAACTTCCAGTTTGAGGTTGTCAGAGTGTAAAAGATCAAACAGAGGTTAGTGCAAATTCCAGGCTGTCAAGAAATATCTGACAAAAAATAAAGAGCAAAACTCTGCAATCCATTTTAATCTGACATTAATGAAAGCTTTTCCTTTAGAAAGGGTGTGCTGGGAGATGCAAGGCTAGATTAAGAAAACATGGTAGTGCTGTGATATCAACTGGTATTTACAGTGGGATGGCCAAGACCCTTATAAACACATGAACCATGAGACACTGAAAACTAAAAAACAGTGGTTCATATTAAGCACTCTAGTGAGTAGAGAGGTCCTAAACTACCCAAAAGGATATGCTGATATGAGGGGAAGCACTTTAGGCTTCAAGAAGATGTACTGCTGTTCCTCAGCTCTTTGAGGTCAAGAAAGTCAAATTAAAATGCACAAGTTACATGATGCCATTGAATTTACTGGAAATTAAAATCTAGCAATGATAATTCTACAGTAAGCCATGCAGAAACCTTGTCACCTGAAGAATAATCTTTCATATTACAAGGAATAAAGAAATAGATGTTTGGTTAGACTAAGGCATAACTGCCAATGTCCCTTTGCTTCCCTCAATTTATTTGTTTTGTCCCTTTTTCATGATCTGACACTGTCAAAAATCTGTCAGTGTAGGGTCAGAAGTAGCTTGAGTTTCCTATCTGTTGGTCATTTTTTCCTCAAAGTCATGGTGTTGTTTCCATTATTATACTATCTAGAGGTCATATGTGGAAGTAATGCCATTCTAAGAACTGGATAAATCTTCTGTTGAGTGCCATTTAACATGTTTCTTTTAAATCTATTTTTCTTGTAATTCTCAATTAATACTACAGAATTTGTTTCAGTACAACTCCACTGAAGTCACTGAAAGAAAACTGAAGATAGTACAGTTCTCCAAGAACAAAGTCATAGACTTTTAGTCCTATCTTACTCCTTCTGTGACTTGAGTGGGTGTTCAGTCAGGCCTTCTAATACTAAAGTGTCCACAGGCATATGACAGTTTTGTTGTCCTCATCACACTAGAATTTCTTACCATAAGGAGTATAATTATCACCTGCATACGTTTGAAAATCCTGACAGATGGAATATGTCCTTTGGATTTAAGCTTTCATTAAGGAAAATAAAAAATCTGTCTCTACACCTCAAGTACAGAGAAAAGCCTGAAAGAAATCATCCAGAACCTAAAATCCAGAATGAAGTTCTATCAACATAAAGTCTTAAACTTAGTTGCTTTGTTGTTGGTTGTTGGGTTTGGTTTTTTTTGTGTTTTTTTTTTTGTTT
>JANIJG010019494.1:46221-66946 GCA_024611175.1 Megaceryle torquata
ATAAATTTCTAAAAACAAAAATTTTAAAACTTATTTGTTTTTTTTTTGGTTTTGTTTTTTTTTGTGTTTTTTTTTTTTTTTTTTTTTTTTTTTTTTTTGTTGTTGTTGTTGTTGTTGTTGTTGTTTTAATAAATCTGATACCTCCTGAATACCTCAATTTGACATTGCCCAAAAAAAAAAAAAAAAGCAGGCATTAAAAAAAAAAATACAGCATCATAATCCTTCATGGAGGAATCTTTCTCTTGTAGTGCTACAAGATGCCATCTTATTTTTAGCATACACATATCTTCCATAAGATAAACCATTGAGCTTCTTAATGAGGGCTTTTCTCTCTGTGAAATATGAGGTCAATGTATGCTCATGGACAGGTGCCCATCAGAGGGACCTAGGAGATGGCTCGTTTAGCTGAATCCAGCTAGCAGAAATAGCTTTAGCTGTGATCAATAGCAATTCCAGTCCAGCTAATTAATACCTAATCTGTATCTGTCAAACACTGCACCTCTGTTGTTAAATAGAGACCTTGTCGTGTACACAGAGTGGGATTTCTATGAAAGTAAGTCTATGACAATGCAAATGAAGCAAATGAAAAGCAAATCTGGGCTGCACATACCTCTTTGGGACTGTTCCATAGATTTACAGTAAAAAAACTCTAGAAATTCACATTATCTGGATTAAATTTGTAAGAATTTAAAAATGCTTTAGGAAATCTCCTTTGATTTTACCATCACCACTGGCTCACAACTGGAGGGAGGTCAGTAGAGCTCCAAGCCTTATTTATTTTCCACAGAAATTATTCAGAAAATTTTGTGAGGTCCGTAAATTCCCATTTGAGGTCTAAACACTTAGATTAAAAAGTATCTCTTCCTTTTTTAAATGTTTATCCTGTACTTAGAACTTTTAGGATTCATTAATCAGTGTCACTGGGCTTAACTGATGCCTTATAAATACTGGATGCAAAAGAATGTATCACAGGGTGTCAGGGGTTGGAAGGGACCTTGGAGAACTTCGAGTCCAACCCCCCTGCCAGAGCAGGACCATCTAATCTATCCTGGGCCTGGAGGAAGTGGTATTTAAAAGTTAACCAACTTTCTTGGGCTCCTCTACCCTCCAGAGTTTTAGCCCATGGGATTCCTGCAAGCAGTTCTTTGAAGAGTTCAGAGTTAGCCCTGCGGAAGTCCAGGGTTGTGATCCTACTTACTGCTCTACTTCCCCCTTGTATAACACTAAACTCTACCATATCGTGATCACTCGCCTAGGCTGTTCCCAACCCTAATGTCCCCAACCAGTCCTTCCTTATTAGTTAATACAAGATCCAGCAGTGCACCTCTTCTTGTTGGTTCCTCCACTACCTGTATCAGTTACAGTGGCATTAATTTTAATTTCAGTAAATTAATTTTTTTCTGTAAGTCCCAACTACATAATACCCCATAACCAACAATCCTCATTCACCTTCCCTACTGGGCAAGATTATTATTCATATTTCAAAGCAAAGTCACCTAGAGAAGATAAAACTAGACCCAGAGAAGATGTGTTAAGTGTATGCAATTGGGTCTTTATCACCCATTTTATCCTTTTGTTATCTCATTAAGGGGGTTAAGCAGGCAATCTCACCACTGCATACCTATTGGCCCACTGAACTAAAATAACTTCTTTTTGTTTTGCTTATAAAATAACATCTCAACTATATGAAGCTATTTGTTTGGGGTTTTTTTTTAATGCTTAAAAAGTGTTTCTAGATTATTCCTTTAAGACAGCATAGTCAGCTCAAGATGTTGCTGGCACCATGCCATTCAGAGGTATTCAAACCTTCCCTGAGCTACTTTGGCACATGTTCAGTATGCAGTGTTTTTGTTCGATAAGTTCTTCTTAGCTCAAAAATAAAAACTGAGGTGCTTTAGAGTATTATAATTTACAAAAAGGTTCTAAGCAGGTAATCCAAATAACTTTAGGATTATAAAAGTTATCTATCCTAATGCTCAAGTGGTAAAATGAGCAATAGCTCATAAAGCAATAGTGGTGTTGGAATTCATTCATTCTCTGATGACCTTCTACTGGCATCGAACTTGACTTGGCGCTGAAACACAGAAGTGTACCAACAGCGCTTACTGATGAAATACATCATGAATGCAACCTGCTTTTTGGAATATTTTGTACCTTGTACAAATGTTCTGCTTTTCTCATAGCTCATAGATTCTTCTTTTGCTTCTCTGTTATTGGAAAAAAAACCAACCCAATTCTTAATAATTCAAGTAGCTTTTTGTATTGCCCTAAAACTCTCTTTATAGCTTCCTTGAAGCTTAAAAAATGATCACGATCCTAATAGAAATTCCAGAGCCATTAAGCTGTTAATACACAAAAAAACCTAATTTGAAAATACAGAACTAATTTTGACCTGCTACACAGTCAAAGCTATTATAATAGATAATAAAATATGCCTCACAAAACTTCATCTATTTTGTAGCCCACTGTACCTATAATAGTCTTATACTACAAAATTCAAGATATTAAAAACAAAATTTAAGTGGTCCATGATCGCTTACTGCCTAGCATAATGAGATTTCTTTTTTAAGTTCAATTGCATTTTCAAAATAAAGTTTGGTTTCTTTCACTGATATAATGAAATAGGAATAAAGATCACCTAACATTCTAGCCAAAGGGCTCTTTTAGTGCTTATAAGAAGAATAACACAGATGACAAAAAGAAAGAAACAGAAAAGATGGCTTTTTGTACTACCATGAAATATGCCAAATACAGGACTAAGAATATGTTAAGCAAGGACAGATTGGTAAAACAAATTGGGCTTGAGGCTGTGTGAGTGTGTGTTCCACTAGGAACATCCTTATTATTTTCAGGAACAGAAAATAATATCATGAGCTTTTAAAGTGAAGAAAAAAACCTGTGCTGAACAGGAAGATATTCTTAACCTTTAATGGCTTTAATTGGTATCCAGTAATTCAATAGGGTCTACCAGGCTCTGATTCCAGATACTGAGCCAAATCTCATTCACAATATAGTTCATTGTAGCTGAGAGAATCACAGATGGGATTAATTTTACTTGCCAATTTTACTGCTTTTACCAAATTCAGGCAACATGCTTTCAGTGAATCAGTTTACTAATCTGAAATGTTACATCACTGATTTGTAACATTATCACACAGAATTCTACTGTCTTTGTGTTATGTAAAGGTAAGAGATATGCCAAACTGTTTACTGGTTACTTAGGCAGTCCATGAATAGCAAAAAAGACAATAGTTCTGCTCACAGTGTTGGGTTTTGTCATCTACATTCTATCTTTATTTGAACAGAGAACAGTTTTGTGAACTAAACATAAACGTGAACTCTTAAAAGTTTTCAGTATTGTGCTCATTTTATCTTAATGTCAGTTTAAGATTTAGTTCTTTGTCATGTTCTATCATACAGTCAACTAAGGGATCTAAAATTTAAAGCTAGATACTGCTTTTTAGCATTGAGTGTGTCTACCAGTTCCAACAGTGTAAAATGGAAATAGCCAATATGAACATCAGGGCACATGTCTTCAAAAAGGCAGTAATGTAACTCCCCTAATCTGAATAATTATATGTAAAGTTAAATACATTTGCATAAAATATTTTTCTTTTAATGACATCACTGAGAAATTAATAGTTTTACAACTACGGTGATTTTCAGAGACAGCTGTGCCTGTGATCTTGACCTTTTATGAAAAATATTAACATAATTTCTCACCAAAAAGAGTCCCTGAAACAGTTAAAATATTTCAGCCCTTTCTAATATATGTTTACAGAAAAACACTCCACAAAGGAATATGTATCTGAGAAAAAAAACAAACAGTGTTGTAACAAGCACCACTCTACAGTTGCTGAAGATCACATCTGAGTGACATGGGCAGGGAGATCACCTCTCCATCCCTTTCCTACCTTATGGTCCACAGCTGAAGCAAACCCTAGATCCTGTGGGCTTATTTACTTCTGATTCATCTGTATGTGCAGATTCCACCTTAACTGCACTGATTGCCAGCAGTTTATGGGGCACCTTCTCATATCCTAATATCTCATTCTTAGCCGTCGATCACCAGGAAGCAGCACTTTGTATAATCACACCTATCATGGGCCTAGCAATTAATTAGGTCTGTCAACACTTTTCAAGTAAGAACAGTTGGTTTAAGTATGTTTTCTGCTTCACTGCTGCTACAACACTTTGCCTGCCTACATCAGATGTGCTTTAAGTAGGAGCTAGAAGGACAATGAAATGCCTTTTTGAATACTTATGGGGGAGTTGTGAATATGTAATTATGGCTCTGATACAGAATTTTCATGGTTATTCAAGAAACCGGATCCTCGGAGGTTGTTTTTATAGAATTACTCCCCCCCACTCACTCACAAAAACCCTAAAACAATCATGTCTGATCATCTCACCTGTATTACTAAAAATCTAGAAAAGGAAAAAGTGAACCATTTCTCTGATGAAAAATTCAACAGTTAGGAAAAAAAGTCAACCATAATCATATCTCACAGATAATTTTTTGCCTCTAGAAATGTACTTCAAAAACTAGTGAAAAGACCCTTCACTGTTCCTAGCTTTCAAGCTGTTCTGTCCATACTTGGGTTTTCTCTATCTCTCTGTGGCCAAGGGTTCAGCTTTTGAAAACTGTATGCTTCTGTGTCAATTCTGCTATGGTAACTTCTAATGCATAGGTTTCCTTATGTGCACCTTTTCCCACTTGTGAAAAAGGAAACATTTCATCAGAGCTGACTTAAGACAGCCCAATTATTGCAAGATATTAGACAGAAAGATAGATGCAGAAGCATTGTACACAGAGCTGTTACTGCATCCTGATTTATCAGTGAAATTGCCACCACACTAATGTTCCTGAATTACCAGTTTGTAAGGCAGCAGGCCATGCAGCTTGTAAGCCATTCTTAATCTTCAGAACCCTGTAATAATTTCTAGAACTAAGCTTGTATATTTGCTTATGTCCTAAGTTTAGAAGGTATAAAGCAACATGAAATAAATCTGGAATGACTTGCAAAAAACCAAAGACATCTTTACACACCTCATACAACACGAGAAGATCTGACTGAAAAAGGTACTTTTTCATTCCAGGCAACTATATCCCCAGAATGTAACACAGTTCTCTATAAAGCAGAGGTTGTTTCTGAAGCCATTTATTCTATTTAGTGAGTTACAAAAACATAGCTTCTACCTCTGGAAAAAAAATAGCAACTTTTGCAGATCTTTTGACTATATACAAGCTTGTTAAGACTTAATCTGATCTGGTATCTGTAGTTAATTTGATGGAGCTGCTAGAGTAAAAGACAAACTGACAAAATGCTACCTAGTGAAATTTCTCATTATTGGTTAAGCTTTGACACATCTGTCGAAAAGATCCTAAGAACTCCACATTTCAAAGTTGTAATAAAATGTTAAAAATTAAAAAGCTAAGTTAAGCCAATCTGATGACTCCACAAACTCAACATTCTACTGCTATCAAGGAACTGTCCTTTCTAATGGACAGTCCTGTTAATTTTCTTATAGGAAGAAAAGTCTCTGGTAACTTGAGACAAGATACATATCCTAAGATAAATAAAAGGAAAAAAAAAAGCAGTAATGCCAATACTGTGGCACACATTTGCCATAAAATATAAAGACAACTAACCAAAATGGATTGAGGCATTCTCTGGGAGAGGATAAACACTAGAGGTTGAAGATATCACTCCCAAACATTCATATATTTGCATGCAGGAGTCTCTCATCCATAAAACAAGGGTCATTTGCTATACAAAAATGAAGAGCAGGGTCAATTTTGAGGTGCAAATGCTCCCTTATAAAACCATAAATGTACAAGCAAACAAAGAAAAAAAAAGAAAAAAAAGATAATATTGATTGCCTGCTTGATAGTCAACTTTTCTGCTGTTCTTCTCTGTCTGGTTTGAGTCACAAAACCACCAGAACTATATATTGTTCAGTTATATCCACTTCTATTCCAGTAAAGATATAAAAAGATATTCAGAATTTTCTTAACTTCTCGGTAGAGATAAGAATGCAGATACCTTTATTAAACATTGCAAATCACTGGTCACAGTTTGTACCATTTTCTGGCCTGAAATACCATGTCATGGAAATACCTAAATGCCTCATGGTCCTTTAGGAACCTGTTATCTATTGAAGTTACTTCCCTGTGTACTATCTTCATAAAATCTAAAAAAAATGTGGGAAATACAACTCTGCCACATTGTGGGGTTTTTTCATTCTGCCTCAGAAAATAGGTGCAAATTATTATTTTTGTTTAGACAACCCGAACATCCATTTATATTACTTGTAAATTCGGTCCATGTCAATTTGTAATGTCAGAATCCCTGTTCTGTGTGCCAAACACCTCAAGGAGAGTTTGTTTATTCCAATTGCTAATCTTAATTACTATTTTCCACCTTAATGTAATTTGCTATGAATGTAAATGGAACTCGGATCCTTTTCTTATACATTTCACCAAAAAAAAAATGAAGATGCACACTGATTTCTGCCCCTCTCCCAACAGGATCAAAGTTGTCTACTTATTTAATCAAGATGCTCTAGTTTTATAGTCATGTTGGGTGGGTCAAACATTTTTATTTGCCTTTTATGTCTTTAGTTTAACAGAAAAGCTTTTGATGAATCCTAGGGTTCTTCAATTTTCAGAGGCTGAACATAGCAAAATACACACTGCAAAGTCTAATAGTGGCATAATATTACCAAATAATACAATAAAAGTTCTATTTCACTTTTAAAAGTTAATGTTTCATTTCAGTATTAAGTCCACTATGAAGAGGTGGAAAAGGCATGACATTAAAATGCCTATGTTAATACATTCTGCCTGATAAACCTGTTTATCATTGTCTACAGTTCAGCAGCATCATTAGCAGTAAAGTAGAAAAAACTGATGATAAGACTTGAGAGCTTTAGCACAAATAAGAGTAAGGCTTCACACTGCAATGAATTTGCATTAAAATCTCTCTGTGATTTCAAGAAGAGTGCACACACACACAATTAGAAAGGGAACAATAGGTCCTCAATTAGCTCTATGAATTCTATGTGCCTTACTCTTCATAATGCTCTACACCAATAAACTGTTAGAATAATCATACTGGTGACAAAGCTCCCATTGTCTTTAATAAGCTTTCCCATTTACAAAGCAAGTGCAGTCTCATGCAGACAGGAAGAAGGTAAAAACAGAACAGTTAATGGAAAGTATTAGTTCTGATGCATCAAAGCTACTTCTGGGTCTACAGAAGAAAACAGTACTGTACTGGCCAAAACATGATCATTTCTATCATTATCTAGAAGCTAAACGGCAAGAAAATTTCTATAAGCTTTATCTCTTAATAAAAACTTCATTAGCTTGACTTGGTTCTGGTTGTCAATGTTATTTTTACAATTCCTATCTTAAGTCATTGTTTTTTCACTCTCTTCCCTTAGTTACTTACTACATTAGAGTTTGTCAAGGTTGACATCTCTCATTCTGAGATCTCAACAGAAGTGAGGAAGTCCTTCCTTACATTTTAGGGACAGTACACAGGCTTCTTCTAATAATTCAGTCTTTAACTGATTAATTTATTATACCATTTGTACGCAACACTAGAGACATTGACTAAGAACAACAGCATTATTTGTTCACAAACTAGACTATATGTACATTAGGCAATATCAAAGTGATATTGCGATACTTAAAGTACTGTGTCAAAAACCTGGTACCCAAATTAATCATGAAGTGTGATTCATCAGTTTTGCAAAGAAAAAGTATTTGTGGCAGAAAATGTTTGTTCATTTAATCTAGATTTCTGATTATAACTGCTTAGCTGTTGACTTGAGAAAAATTTTGGGGAATGTATACTGGGTTTGCATGGAAATGTTTTGGTAACAGAAGGGCTACAGAAGTGTCTTCTGTAAGATGATGCCAGAAGCTTCCCCCCATGTCCAACAGAGCCAGTTCTAGCCAGCTCCAAGGTAGACCCACCGCTGCTCAAATCCAAGACCATCAGCAACAGTGGTAGCACCTCTGTGATAGTGTATTTAAGAAGTGAGAGAAACTGCTATGCAACAGCAGCCAGACAAAGGAGTGAGAATATGTGAGAGAAACAGCTCTGCAGACACCATGGTCAGTGAAGAAGGAGGGGGAAGAGGTGCTCCAGGTGCCAGAGCAGAGAATTCTCTGCAGCCCATGGTGAAGACCGTAGTGAGTTGTAATTTTGCAACTGAACATAAGATTCCCACTTAAAACAATGGAGATTTTGAGCAATGAATGTATAAAAAATACATGAGGTTATATATGGCTGGCATTAACTTCCTACTGTTTGTAGAGACATTCTCACTGCATTAAGTTATAGCACAGATTCTAATTCGTGTTTTGGGAATCACTTGTTATCATGGGTTCTCCAGAGCAGAACACAAATATATTCAGCATCAGAATGAGGTCATTGTCACACCAGACCCATTCTCAGCTACCCAACACACTTTTGGTGTCGTCATACTCCTTTGTAGTGCAAGATAAAAGGACTACATTAGTAGAAGTCTCCTGAGAGGGAGCTTATCTCTTTTCAAAATTAAAAGCCAAACAGCTAACACCTACTACAGAGAGGACTTTGGAGAAAAATCAATCAACACATTCAAGTAGAAAATAAAATTTGAGAACTTGATCAGAAATATGTCATCAACCAGAAAGAAATTGCTACTGACAAAATAGAACCAATACTGTTGTTAGACACTATCATATCCTTTTTTTTGGCTTCACATGCACACCCTTCATACATTCTTTTGGTGCTCCTGATTTAGAAAGAAATGTTACAAATAGAAATACATACCAAAAAAAAAAAAAAATCCATCTACAGATGCTTTAGCATTTTCTGTTATTCAAAGGGAATTAAGAATACTTTAAAAGTCTATTTTGATTTCTTTATGACTATAATGCTCTACCCAGTATGCACTACTGATGCTTCTATTGGAATAATTATCCTGTAATAGTGCATTAAATGACAGAAAATCTATATTACACAAGGAATGCTGGTATTAGGCAATATTTACTATAACAAAATCATTTAAAATAAAGGTTGTGACAAATTATGTATAACTAATTATACATTCTGTCTCCCCTATCTCAAGTATATTGAAACACAACTGAACTCCATCCAGAGAGAATTAAGTAAACTTCCTAAGAGCCAGCAGGGTAACACGGTCTTCCCCAAAGTTACCCAACCATTCACAGTATCTTTACATCCTCCCATATAATGGGAAACCTGACAGATATTCTGGAAGAGAGGCTTTTGTGGATTTTGTGTTCCAAACAAAACACTTAGCAAATATAATCTGGGATATTTGTTTTTGGGTACTTTTACTTTGCCTTTCAAAAAACTGTAAAAGAACTTAGGAACGTACAAGCCCTGCTGTGGACATTATGGGACTTTATCAACAACTTGTTTTTTCCTCATGAAAGATGGAAGACACACAAAAAAAACAGGCAAGTACAGCTACAACTAAAGTTCATTTTTTCCCCACCATTTTAATAAGTTACAGTGATGTTTCCTTCCAAGCATTTGGAAGCTTATGCTTTAAAAGCAGATTTAATGTTCAAAAATGGCAGTACTGGCAACTAGAAGCAAACCAGACAAATTGTGAGCTATAGCACCATTAGGACTCTTTTGAAGTGGACTACAACTAAAGGAAAATACGAGACCATCTAGTTGATAATATCAATTATATGTGATTATGATGCTAACTTTCTAGAAATAGTGTTGCAGCCACAGACATTTATGGTATACAAATCTAATTCCTTGGTGAACAGAACTGTACAAAAGTCCAAGAAGCAACTTCAGAAAGAACAAAATAAAAGGAGACTTAAGAAAGCCCATCTGCTACCCACCTGATTGCAATGTTACCCAAAGGTTCAACATCCCCAAAACAACCCCTTGCAACAAAAAGCTGCTGTGGTTTTAGGAACATTGAGTCATTTATATTACTAACTGTGCATCAATAATCAAGTTTTTCCCCCTTAGCAGACTTGAAATCTCATGCCTCTATTATTTAGTTCTATATTAAACTGATTTAACACTATGAAGAGATGACCAAACCGGTATCTTAGGTCACAGCTCTATTTCTAAGATTTCCCTCAGCAGGTGTAAAGTACTGTCTCAGTGCAATCTCTTGCTTATATTCCTTATAAACCATATGCCATTTTCAACATCTCCCATACATACTGTATGTGCACTGTTTTACTTGGTTGCATTTAACTTGCAGCCTTTGTCGATATGAGCTGTATACATAAAGGCAAACATCTAAGGAGAAGTGAAGAATGCAGACTTGGTGCAATCCAAACTCAAATGAGCAATCACCAGGGCAACAGCATCTGCTTACCTCATTCACTGTAGCAGCTTTTCTGGAATGAAGGGATACAGCACAATTTATCTGACTCATAGGTATTTATATCTGCTCATTATCCAAAAGTTTCTACATCCTGCTTTTACTACGGAAAATAATGGAGGGTAAAACACAGTCACTGATGAAAAGCAAACCTGAAAATTTTGATATTGCTTTAATAAAATATCAAAAAGGAATGTTTTAATGTGATTTGATCTGTACCTATGAACTTCCCAAGATGACCAAAAGTACTGATTTGTAAATTGCTATCATACATAGGTAACGATTTCTGAAAATTAATTTAATTGAATTCATCAACTTCCAGACTTGTCAATATATATTTAGGTAAAAACATCCTTTGAACTATAGTCTGTGAGCTAAGGTTTGTGTTCTGCTCTTAATTATACTACATCATAATTTTTGACAGTTCTATGTGCAGCTCAGACACTAATCCATTTTTCTTTTTCCTAAGGTACTCAGTTACCCACCCACTGCTTTCACTTTTTTTGCTGTATGTAAACATGATGGCGATTTTATTGTTAATGTTTGTTTGGGGTTTTTTTCACAATGTTCTTATTTCTGTTGCAGAAGTATGTTCAAAAATTGTACCAGTATAAAAGCACCTTTTTTTTTTTTTTTTTTAAATAGTAAACTTCATAGATACTTTCAGTATGCCTTAACATCATTCCTCCTGATTCAGGTCATCACACTGCTGCTCTCTGCTGTCTATAAGAAGAATTGGCAGGAAATTATTTCAGAACTGCCATTCATTTCAGGGTAATGGGGATGTTCACTTTGAATTTTTCATTTTCAATTTTGCCTTCTTGTAAGAATAAACTCCATCTGGCAAGAAAATCCAGAAAATTGAAAATATCACAAGGTAACAAACTCGAGAAGAGTCGGAACGTTTTGCAAAGCAGTTGCACTCACATTTGAAGGGTGTATGGACTATTACATATGCACCCTTCTGTGGTTTCAATTTTAGTCCCTAATTCTTTATTCCTTATTTATTACAACAACCTCAACAAGACAGACAATGAAACATAGAATTTTAGGGTTTGGAAGGGACATCTGGAGATCGAGTCCAAACCCGTAAAACATTGAGAGACATTTCTCTTGGAGAAAGAGTAGACTTGGTGACATTAGCAGAAAACTTTTAAACATAGGAAATACCTCAAGAGCTCAAAGGTTTAACAGTAGAAAATGTAAACTCCTACTGTTCTTGCATGATTTTTAAAATTGATCATTTGAAGTCATTACAATGAATTATCTGCCAGGGAAATAATTCTCCTGAAGGGAGGACTCTTACAGTAAGACTTTATACTAGCTTGAGTGCTCCTATTCAGGTTTTAAGAAGATATGCTATACCAGAAACTGAAAACAAATCCTATCAACTGATGGCACAATCCATGATATATCCAGTTATATAAATACATGTATCATGTACTGGTCCAAAACATTTATGCACAGGTCAACATTTATGCAAGAACCTAGACTTAGCCTCTAATAAGAAAGATGATGCAACTGGAAATTTGAAATTTTACAGAAAGTGGGTTTTGGTGTTTCAGATTTAGGATTTATTCTTCTGAGGCTCAATTTATGGTGTCCTTTTATTTTTCCTCATCATTTATCATCTCTCTGCTATGGTACCACCTATGGCCTTCTGAATAACACACTTCAGAACCCTAAAATCCTGAGTTATGTCTAATTATATATGCAACACAAAACAGAAGCACAACTACAATAAAAGTTGTGAATCTATTTCTTCATTGGTAAATCAGAGATGTTCTCTGTTTTATAGTTTGAATGGAAATGCAGCTATAGCCTATTTAGATTTTGGCCTCCTGCTCCAAAATCTCTTAATCTATTTTATTTAGGATGCTTCTTCTGTTCCAGTTCCTGATACAATACAATAGAAGAAAAGGTCCTTTATAAATGCTTTAAAAAAATACCTTGAAAACAGCTCACAAATACAAAATTTCTGCATTGTGAGTCAGAAATAGCAGCTGGATTGTCCCCAACACATGGATGAGATTAGTCAGTCCTCCAGGTGCTCATGTCTAAAAGTAATAAACAGAACTGTCTTAATTATACGATTTAACATAAATTAGGATTAGCATACATAGGAAAGCTTAGTCAGTTATACCCAAAAGGCATTTTACTTAAACTAGCACTTTGTGAACTGTTAGTTATATAGTCCGGTTATCTCCTCACATAGCTTGACTCTTACACAAAAGCATTTCATGATAGGTAAAACAGGATTGCTCAAGCTCTGTATGTAATCTAAACCTAAAAGCATTACTACCTAAGCAGACGTATTTCATCTAGCATGTGGATGAAACCAAAAAACCTCAAAATCATAAATTATCTTTCCTTTAGAGAAAGGGGATATTATCACTGTTTATAGATATTTAAAGGGTGGGTGTCAAGAGGATGGGGCCATTAAAATTTTCAGTGGTGCCCAGTGATAAGGGGCAACAGACACAAACTGGAACACAGAAGTTCCACCTAAACATAAGGAGAAGCTTCTGTGAGGCTGACAGAGCCCTGGAACAGGCTACCCAGAGCAGCTATGGACTTTCCTCCTCTGGAGACTTTCAAAACCCCTCTGGATGTGTTCCTGTGCAACTTGAACTAGGTGAACCTGCTTTAGCAGGGATGTTGGACTAGATGATCCCCAGAAGTCTCCTTTCTTACCCCTACCATTCTGTGAAAGGAAAGTAAACCAAATTACAAATTCTTAAATACCTTTCATACTAAATCCAACTAGATTTGGAAATACTGCTCCAATTATTTATTTTTAATTAAAATGTCTGGAAACAAACAAACAAACTCTTCTGAAGAAAATACTCTCCAAGTACTTGTCAATACCTGTGGATACTTCACAGAAGCAGCCAATTCTCATTTTATTTCTATGCAACATAAGTATATATCCACGTACTTATTCAAAGTACTGTATTCATATTCAAAATGCAGAGTATAGACACCCACAGCATCAAAGTCCCAACACTTTAGGAAGACATGGAAAAGTACAGATTTCTGTCCCTAATTCTGACCAAACATCTTTGGGTTACTAAAAAAAGGGTTCCCCTGACTACAGTTAGCAATTTGCTTTGCAACTTCCCAATTCTTGCCAGGCTCAGCCAAAATATCATGGATTGCTTTGGCAGAGTTGTCATTACCAAGATGTTAACAATTCCACATTAATATCAGCAACTCCAGCTCTCTCACAATGCAGAACTGCAGAGGAGAACTGAAATTCTCTGTGCAGAATTCAGATCGCATGGTGCAATTCTACATCAGGACTTGCATATAACACCTTGCACTCCAGGAACAAAAACTTCCATCTGTGAGGTTAGATTCAAAAGATATTTTGAAGCTTTTATCTCCAGATACGTTTTCACTTCAGGAATGCACACTTCCATCTGTGAGGTTAGATTCAAAAGACATTTTGAAGCTTTTATCTCCAGATATGTTTTATACAAATAAATCATGTTTTGCAACTCCTTCAGATATGGATAATTATTCCACGAAATTGCCAGGAAAGGATTTGATGCCAGCATATGACTTCTCATGGCAATATGTTAGCAAATCCATAGGATTATTTACTGTGTAATAATCCTTCCATATTATACTAAAAAATACTAAAAATCAATACCTAATTCTGGTATGATTGGAAAATGTTTTCATACTATATAAAAAATGTATTATCGAAGGAATTAATAAGCTTCAAATATAGTTTTCCAATGTAAAAAGCCTGAAATAATAAAATTTTTAAAAACCAAACATTCAGTTCTGAAGACGTTAGGTTTAAATTGGTTTCAGACTGTGAACTATTTCCAAAATTACACTCACAAAGCCCGACACATACTCCTAAATTACCTAAATTTGTTAAAAAGCTTTGCATCAGTACAATTCCTTAACTACCCACATGTCTTCCACTTGCAAGTACAGACCAGCCCAACAAAACACAACTCATCATTAAGGTATTCCATTTTTCTTAGCTAAACTCTTCAGTGATGGCACACAACTGCATTTCCTGACCCATACTCCAACAATTACCATTTCTATGGGTTGCGTTCAGCTGCAGCAACAGCAGCCCCCAGCACTCTGCCCACCAGCCTTCAGCAGCCAACCTTGAGAGCCCTGTGGCACTCACAGCCTCAGGGGACTCAGGACAATGTGGAGAAGAAGGCCTGGCAGCTTTGGACCCCTATCATGAGTCACTAGTCACCAGTCCAGAAAAAATATGCTCCATGTATCCCATATTTGAAAATAGTGCTATACAACCATAAATAAAAACAAAACAAAGCATAACACATTTACTAGAAGTCTTAGCATGTAAGGAGATACTTGGCCAGGGCTTGAAAGGTTTCTACCTTCTAGTTATTCTCTCCACTACCAATGTGCCATAAATTCCTGCTGTACTAATCCCTGATCTAATGTTAAGCACCTGATTTTCAAGAGACCACTTGTAAACTTAGACCTACACTTATGCAGTAACTAAATGAAGATTTCAGTTCTCTCTCTCCTGAGCAGATGAACCAAGAGGTTTATGCAAAGAGGATGACAGCAGAGCAGGAAGAATAAGGAAAGCCACATACAACCAGTTAGTTTGGGAGATGAGGATTCCAGTAATTGTAATTGATGTGCAACATAAATCACAAAAGGAACTGACTCTTCCTATATAAGGCCAAGTATCATGGTAAGTTAAAGGAAATTACTGAATTGCTTCTGCCAGATGCAATGAATTAATTAATAGTTTGCTCTTCCCCCTTTGGATTCAGAATTAATTCTTGGCCTATATCAGCATTTCTCTCACTGGAAAATTTTTTATGCATCATCAAAGCCCTGAGTTTGTTACATCTGCAACTGACACAGTTGTACACCAGAAAAAAACAAAACAAAACAAAACCAACCAAAAAACTGTATAATTTTGATAAACTTGTTAATACTATGATTTAAGCATTATTTAAAATTCTACTTAAATATCAGTAAGATGCTTTAGTTGTAAGAAAATCTTACATTAATGCCAACAGACACAAAAATGTATTTCACTGATAAAAGATCTAATTTCTCACTTAGATACTGATTAAGTTTAAACACATTTAATGTTAAGGAAATTAAATACTTTGTTAAACCTGATCCAGCAGCTTCATTGTGGCATCACAACTGGTATTATAAAGCAGGGAACCAATACCTACCACTCTTCAGTTTCATTGCCTGTGACAATCCCAGCAGTCAATTGTGAAAACAAAACAAAAAAACAAACAAAACAAAAAAAAAAAAAAAAAAAAAAAAAAACTAACATTTATAACGTTTATAAACACTCAGGTTTGTCTTTAAAAAAAATAATCAAGGGCTGCTTCTTTATGTCAACATTATAAATGTGAGCATTTCCATAAAACCATTATCATGCCCTTAAAACAAATTTCTGTGAGAAGAGACTGTAGTAGTATCCTCTTTGATACACTGCTTGATAGTACCACGCAGCTTGGGTGGTAATCACTGCTTAACAATTTTGCCAACATTAATTATTTTCCTGCACCCCTTTATATACATTACAAAACAATGACTATGAGAAGATACAGAAGAAACAGGCTGAGTGTGTGTGATACATTTTGGTACCCTGCACCAAATATAAAAATACCTAGATGCAAGACAAACAAAGAATTAACAGGATGACATGAAGATAAGTCATGCACACTAGAAGGTGGAAAATTAAATGAGTAAACTCGTGGTTTTACACTTGAGTAGGTGATATGATGCTATCCTACATTTAACAGAAGGCCACATTTTTATTTACACCTGAAAAGAACCAGTTAAATTAATGTCTTGGAAACAATCACACCTAATACTCCACTGTAAATCTTTATACACCATTGCATATATTTTAAAGACTTTTCTTCTCCTTTGTTCTTCCCCAATGTCATCACAATTTACACCTCTTTCACAGTTCAGACTTTGGCTGCAGATTCAGGACAGACAAAGGTATGATGCTGAATAGTAAAAAACTACAATTTGAAATTATCATAACTGTCCATGCCCTTAAGAATGTTTGCTTTGTAACACCAGCAGGGAGTTGCTCATTTCCCCTTTCCCAAAACTGGAAATATTTTCCCTTCCAAATGGCTTTTGAAAGATCACAACAAAAAATACATGAAGTAGCACATGCAAAATATCCACTGGAAAACCTCCTTAAATTTGAAAACAAAGACTCGATGCAATAAGAACAAGCACCACTTCACATGAGGAAAATAAAATAGTTTTAGTCCCTACTAAAACTATTATTTAGTCCCTACTCCAAACTTAAACTTTCACTTTTATTCACATTTAGAGTAACCTTAGAGATTCACGAATAAAATCTTAACTTCAGTTTAGACATGCTAACAATTTGAAAGAGAGTATTTCACCTAAAACAAATGAACACAATTACAATATTATTATTATTACTTAAAGTGATTAAAGTTTTCTATGATTTTCAGTTCTTTATTCTGCTCATGTGACTCTTCTCTGCACTGGTCTCCTGGCTAATAAAGAGCAGCATTTCTCTAGTACTTCTTGGGAATTTTACCAGCATTAGCTGCTGAAAAGAAGGAAAGCAAGCTGCATATGCTGAGTGATTATCTGCAGTGATGATTCTGGATTATAGTCTTAATTTCCATATAATTATTTTCTTCTGAAATAAGGAATAGAGTTCTAGAACATTCATAGCAATATTGACATAAAGTACTAAACTGGTAGCACTCCCTGTATGACTCAGGTCAGTCAGGTCTTATTGAAGTCAGACTCAGAAGAATAGCTCTTATGAACAAATCAGGAGCTATTGTACCAATAAAAAAAAAAAAAAAAAAAAAAAAAATTTAAAACCAATAGGATTTCTGCACTCAGACCTCGGGTGGTTAAATACTGCCCTCACTTTTTTCTTTTTTCCCCTTCCTGAAATCCACTGAAAATGTACTTTATGCTGTAGTGAGGATATACTGTAATACAGCAAATGGGAAACATCATTACAAAATTAAGATATATTAATTTTACTCCAACTTTGACTAGGCCCCTTTTTTAAGCATTACTAAGCTCTTAGTAAATAAGAAGCATCCTCTGGCCTTCACTTCTTGCTAAATTCTCAGCAATATCATAAATCCAAGGTCTGTGACAGCAACAAGCAAACTACATGCAAGCGAGTGATAATAATACAAGTGGTACTGCAAGTATCTTCACACCAGATACAGAAACTATTGTCCTGACTGACAATCAACACCCACACATTCCCAAATGAGTTATCTTTATCAAACCTTGTCACCTTGTCGAGTTCTTTATTACTAGGAAAGCATTTAAAAAAAAAACAATCAAGCTCTATCTGGAATCTCTGAAGGTTCTGAAGTGCTTTAACACTGACAAAGTCAGGACTATGAAAGATGTGGGGAAAAAAAGGAGAGAGGAAAGTTTTAGAACATAAAAACAAGCTGCAGAGGAGACCTTGTATGCAATACCTGAAGGAAGGATATATTTCAAACATAAGAATGCCTTTTTTTTAACTAAATATTACAATTGGTGCACTTTATAAAAATTTTATAACCATTTTATTACTTAGACTCTAGAGTCTGCCGAGACTTACAACCTATGAATCATTAAATTTAGCTGATTTTCTCTATGTTATTATTCAGAATAGGTTTTGGTATCTTTCAAATTTGGCTCTTCTAATAGATAAATGTCCAGTATAAATCTAAAGATTATGTAAAAATACCAAACACAGAACACTGCTATTAATGAAGCCCCCAGATTAAAAAAAATTCCCTCATTCCACCCACTAACCATAACTAAAACCTAGTATTTCCATTTGGGAAGTGTGGACAACTAAATCCATTGTGGGGAAAAAAATACTTCTTGTTTAATGAAAGGAAAAACGATTTTTGCTGCTAAGAAATCAAATTCACTCTGGAACTATTACAAATCTTACTCTGAACAGTCCTCTGCCTCAGAGAATTAAAAGATGGATTGTACAAACAGCCACCATTCAGCACAGATCTTACTATCCTAAGTAATCTGATACTAACCAAATTACTGCTCTAATTAACATTGGTAGTGGTGGAATAACATGATGTAGTTCCACTGCTATACTATTTAGGAGCCATGGTCATTAAAAAAAATGACACTTTGCTAGGTAACAGACAAATAGAGCCAAAGAGAGTTTATAAAGTCTCATATTTCAGGTTCTGGGTCTGTAGTCAAATTATGTCTAAGTACAGTCAGAATAAAAAAGAGAGGACATCCTTCTTATCCAGAGGACCTCCTAGATGAATGAATTTGTTATTAGATGTGAACTGTTCTATTAAGGAATAAAGTGTGTAAAAGAACCATCTGAAGTATGTCCATGGAGGTTGCATTTTGCAGTTCTGGTCTACTTAGGAATTCAGTTTTATTCCAATCCTTTCAGTAAGGTAGGGTTTGCCATTGAAACCAAACATACATGATTCCTCAAAAGAACTTCTAGAGAAAAAGGACCTACAAACTGTGCTGCTGAACATCACAACAAAAACTAAGAATACTAGAACTGCTACTTCAATGGAATGCAATAAACAGGACAGACTGTAAATTGTTGTAACTGTTAAAATGAGAGTGAATTTACTTTTATTAGAGATAACTCTCTATTTCCTCAGGTTTTAAGAGGAAATAATACTGTTTCTCTGATACTGGTGAATAAAAATGGAGATTGCTGTAATTACTGTTGTTTCAGATTGAAATGTAATTGCACATTCCTTTATGTGTTACAAGTCCATGATTAAGGGAATTTTAGAATCATCTTTTTTTTAGGTAGAAGTGTCCATGCATTCTTATCTTCCATTGTTCTTATCTTCCATTCTTCCTTAAAATTAATGGATTTTATCTAACAGATACAGCAGTCATAATAAATGTTTAAGATAACTATTTAAATTTTGTCTGTATTAACATTATAATGTAAAGAATTCTCATTTTATTGGCCTTGATAAATCTAAGATTAAACTCAGACATTTTATCTTGCTTGCCCTTACAACACTTAAAGAAATTCACTTTAAATATAATGAATATTATTTTATTAGCTGTGTTCATTTCCATAGATTTAATTTAGAAATACAATTATTTCTAGTACTTACTGGAATACTGATAATGAAACTACTGAATGCATTTTTCTGTGTCTATAGTAGAAAATCATTTGAACTCATTTGGAGGGGTTGGATTGTCATTTATGCAAAAATGACATATTGCCTCAATTTACATTCATTGCTATGGCACACCAAGCTATAGGAATTATCATCAACACTCAATTACAAAATAGGGTTCCAAAATTCACCATTTGTCACAAACTCTCAGTACTGACACATCATATGTAGTATTTATTGAAGTGTATGTCAAGTTTCAACTTCACAGTGAAATTCTGCAATATTTCTTCCCAATTCCTGCAAGACTCTTCAATTTGATGACACTTAATTATTTCACTCACTATTTCCAAAATACAGAAATAGTCTCTATAACATGGTCAAGACAGTCTCTGTAAGAGTCATCAGAAGTGTTCCATCTACAAAACAGCAAATTCTAGCAGATAAATTAGGTGGTCATACAAAATGGGACATTCCAGTGGAATTGCACAACATTTGCAAGCAGAGGACCACACTAATTTGATCGGGAACACAGTGTACAGGACAGCAGCACATTAGTATCCTGGAGTCTCGTGGTATTTTATCTAAACAAGCTATATTTTTTCTCTCTGGTAGGTGCAATAGATAGAGGAAATAGGTAAGAGAAAATAATAAAGCAGCACTGGAGGGAATAAACATCTGCTGATTCTGCTAACACAGAAAAGGTTGAGAGCAGATCAAGAGAGGTGATTCTTCCGCTCTACTCTGCTCTGGTCAGACCTCACCTGGAATACTGGGTCCAGCTCTGGAGCCCTCAGCACAGGAAGGACATGAACCTGATGAAGCACGTCCAGAGGAGGGACACGAAGATGATCAGGGGGCTGAAGCACCTCTCCTACAAGGACAGGCTGAGGGAGCTGGGATTGTTCAGTCTGGAGAAGGCTCTGGGGAGACCTAACAGCCACCTTCCAGTACCTGAAGGGAGCTTACAGGAAAACTGGAGAGGGCCTGTTTGCAAAGGCCTGTAGTGAAAGGACAAGGGGCAGTGGTTTTAAATTAGAAGGGAGTGGATTTAGATCAGAAATAAGGGGGATGTTCTTTACCACAAGAGTGGTGGAGCAGAGTACACACCACAGGACACCACAGGAGTGGTGGGAACAGGTTGCCCAGGGAGGTGGTTGAGGCCCCATCCCTGGAGACATTCAAGGTGGGGCTTGACAGAGCTCTGA
>JANIJG010019495.1:16080-37581 GCA_024611175.1 Megaceryle torquata
CTGTCATTTTGATCTTCTTTTTTTGCATGGTAAAGGAAAAAAAAAAAAAAAGAAAAAGAAAAGGAGAGAATAATACTGTAGAATGTAACTGATGTGTAAAAAGGGCTCTTGGGGAAATTAATATTATAGCAATGTATAGTACTATACTATAATAATAGGGGTCTCAAAAGTGTTACAAGTACCTTGTTGAATATAAAGACAACACATTTGCTTCCCAGATAATATGCAGTTTAACCACAGATTTAGCACAATAAATATTGTAGTTAATAAATGAAAGGGTGAAAGCAAGGATTGCAATTATGAGATTGTGCAATTCTGCATTAATACTTTGCATGACCCCAGCACACTTCATCCCAGACTTTGGCTGAGCTATTTATAAGTCAGAGAAAGTTCAGGTCTCATCATACTAAAGTCACCAGTTACAGATTTAGCCCTCTTCATGAAGACTGATATTACTTTAATCAGAATGACTTTTTTATATTAATTATCTCTTTAAAAACCCCACTGCTGTTTTACTGGATGGAGCTGGTGGTAAAGTACATAGCCACAGAAAGCTCATTCAGAGCTTAACTACATGATAAAGCCAAAGAAATACTAAGAAAGCACTAATGCTGGAGGATAGGCAAGCCCTCTATTGCTCCCACCAAGTTTGGGTGCTCCTATGCATTTCTAACACTTAAAATCTTGAACTAAGTTTGCTTTAAGATAATTAACTGGCATCATTTTTTCCAGTATGATGCACAAGTTTCTGTGGGACAACCTACTTGCAACTGCAGTGCACAAGTGAGGCTCATTGCCTGGTTATAACCATGGCCAAGCCTCTGTACACTGCATGAGGGTATTCTAGAGTTGCTTGGGGATTTTCAGCTTGCATGTCACTAATACTGGGATATAGTCACAGATTATTTACTTCTTCATGGCCTTGGTCCCCAGATCTCTTTACTATTTATTCCTCAGATAATCTGTAATTACAAATGTTGACAGGAACACGTTTCTGTAACTCTTCATCTGGGGTGAGCTGTGTCTCTTAACAAGGACAACAAGAGTTGTCTCAGGAGTGGTTCAGAAATGGTATATTATGTGAATATATAAGATGTTAGCATTTATGGGGTGTGGCTCTATATTTAAATGTAGATCTTCTGTGATACTTCTATAGGTTAGTGTTGCTACTGATTCCTGCTAATCATTAAAGACAGATTTTTTTTTTTTCCCATTGGCTTCCTTAGATGCTTTTGATCAGGCTTTGGATGATATCTTTCCTGTGCAATTCCTCCTGATACAGAAGGACCCATCTGTCATGATGGGAAACTAAATGAAGGAAGCACTATGGAATTTGGAGTAAATGCAGCAGAAATGTGTCTACACTCAGAGATCATAAAATGGGGTTATAATTTACTCTTTTCCATGTAAGTCTAGTGTGGGCAGTAGTATATTTGTCTATTTTATAGACATTTGTGTCCTTTAGATGCTGCTGCTGCTAAGACTAGTTCAAAGACTCATTCCCTTAACTCAGTAACAGTGGTCCTATATCTGCTGTCACTCATACGGGATACTATACATTCCTTTCTTAGAGGACAGCAAAACCCTTTCCATTTGTTTTATTTAGTTTCTGTGGTAAAAGGGAGAGTAGGGGAAAGTGGAATCAACAGTTAAAAATACTCATTTCTTAGGTCAGGGCTCCCATAGGACCAGAAACATCACTGAACAGCTTTGCTGGTGATAGTAACACTTCCTAGACCTTTGCAACTGGGAAATACAGTCTGTGCTTCCAAATTGCATATGCATTTCCTTGTGTATGAATGTGTTTGCATTCACATGTGTTTGCATGTACTAAATACAGTATATAGCTTAATCATTTCCAATTCTGTGGGAATTTTGGCTGCAATTCCAGTTTTAAGTATTTGGAATGGTTCTTATTTTATATTAACTTAATGGGTTTGCCTGTTTTTACTGAGCATATTTAGTGCAGTGTAACATTATGGTCACTTAGTAGAATGTAAATTGCTTTCTCGCACACTAGGTTGCAGGCCAGATTCTGAGTGATTATACTTTGCAGGTGTCAGACAAAATACAAAATGATAAGGAGGAAAGTAAAAGGGTGAAGATATTCCTCCTTTCTGTCTGGCTGCTCTTGGTGGGGGTTGCAGGAGCCACTCTGCAAGCGGCTTGCAAAGAGGTGCCACCTCACAAACATGCTGCTAGAAACAATACTTCTATCATCCTTTACATCTGCACAAATTATTCCCACTCATGGAGGGAAAAAATATAACAATAATAATAATATAATAATAACACACACACAAATGTAAAAAAAAAACCAAACAGGGAAAGGGGCCAGTTATGAGGCTATTGCTAGCCAAAGTACAGTTGCCTATTAAAGCTAGGTTTACAGCTGGTTTTGGGGTGTCAGATGAAACATTTCTTATGTTTGGTTGCCCATCTGTACAAACAAGCCTCTATCTGTGCAGACCTGCATCGTAGCTAAGATCAGTGTTGTATATTTTCATTGTTTGATTAAATCTTGTCTGAATTATCAGTTGTATAATGAGAAGAGCTGGCTTGCTCTGAGGTGCTAGCTGTCAATGGTTATTCTTAATCATAATCTAACAAATACCAGACACAGCTATTTGGCAATTGAGTACTAACATTTTTCTTATTTAAGGTGATAGGAATGAAGGAAACATAAATCATAACATACTCATTTTCCCATACATGAAGGTGCTTTAATACTTAACATTTGTCTACATTTCAAGACAACCAATTCATGGTTATTACCAGAAAGATGTACATTTTACACTGTTGGTAAAGTTAACATTATGGAATTCATCAACTGTTTATTTTTCCTGGATTAATTCCATGAACGACATCACTGTTAGACCTTTGAAGAAAGAGACAGTTCAACCTTATTAAGGAGAATTGTTATAAACATTGTAGACCACCATACAATTAATGTATCAATAAGTATGACTGATTTTACGCCAGTTTACAATTCTGAAGCATCATTATGCTAATCTTTCAACCTTATCTGTTCTGTCAGTAGGAAAAAAAATAGTTCTTTTAATAAACTCTGTTTACAGATAGCCATCAGAAATATTTTCTTGAGCTAAGTCCTGATAATGTAAATCATGTCAAGTACCTAAAGAAGCCAGCTGATAACCATTAAAAAAAAAAAAAAAGAAAGAAAGAAGACAAGTTCAGACCTTGAAAACTTAATTTCATAGGGACTGCAAACATCCTGAAAATTAAGTACACAGGCTAAACTAAGTGTATAGGCTCCCACTCACAAGAGGCTTCATCATGGTTTTAAATCACAGCACGGTGCTGTAGGCTAGACAGAGCTGCACTTCCCATCTGGAGATATTTTGACTGACTCATGGGGTTTTCTGAAAAGATCTAATGACTCTTCATACAATGTAATATAACCACATGCCTGCATGCTAGCATGGACATTGTAAAGGAGGGTAACCTCTTTCTGTTCTCTTTGGGGATCTGATAAATCCATCTGAAGTATAGTTCAGGACTGGCACAGTAAAGTTTTCCTGAGTTAGTTGTGGAAATTCATATTTTCTACAGCATGGGTCTGTTTGTTTGTTTCAGGTACTGCCCTACCTCATGCTTTTTAAAATCAGTCAGCATCTTTCTGTATAATATAGAGAAAAACTAGATACTCAACAGCTTCTGAAAAACAGGCATCTCATTAAGACCCCTAATTTGAGGTAATAAAACTAAAAATGACAATACATGTGTGACCAAAGAGGGAATCTGGGATCTGAGATGTTTCTCACTTCCTAGTGGAGACTTCAAAAAATTAAGTATTGTCTTTCTCTACCCCAGAAAATATCCTGATATAGTTTTGGTTCTTGACTGTTACCAAGAATTACACAAACCAGGGATATCACCTGCAGGTTCACAGTAGGTAAGACTTGACACAAGGAAAGTGGGAAGTGGCCCACCTACTTTGGGGGTGACAAATCTCCCTTATTATACACATGCCACTTGTTCAGTGTTGTGTTGTGGGACATCTATCACCAAGAGCAGGTCACTGACTTGCAGATGCCAAACTACCTTCCCCTTCCCAACATCTAGTCAGCATGATGGACCAGGTCTTCAGCACCAGCCCTGCCAGAGGTCAGAGAGGTTTATCTGGTAGATCTCACTGAGAACAATACACAGCAACAGTGATCACTGTTTCTGAGGACATTCAGCTGGGCCACCACAGTTATGGAAAAGAAGCTCAGAAGGATGTTATACTGCTTTCTGGCAACTCCAACATGATTTCTTCTCTGGAGAAGAGAAGGCTCTGTGGAGACCTTACAGCAGCTTTCTGGTACCTAAAGGGGGCCTACAAGAAAGCTGGAGTATTAATTTTTACAAGGACGTGTTGTGACAGGACATGGGGTAATAGTTTTAAAGAGGATAGCTTTATATTAGATGCAAGGAATAAATTCTTTGCTATGAGGGCAATGAGACACTGAAAAGGCTGCCCAGGAAGCTGCAGATGGCCCATCCCTGGAAGTGTTCAAGGCCACGTTGGATGGGACTTTGAGCAACCTGGTCAGGCGGAAAGTGTCCCTACTCATGGCAGGGGGGTTGGAACTAGATCATCTTTAAGGTCCCTTCTAACCCAAACTATTCTATGATCCTATGATTTGCTGTGAAAAGGCTCTTTTTGAAAAGAAGTTAGTTTCAAACACTCTCTATAAACTAATATGCCTATGATGAAAGAACAGGTGGCAAGAAAGAAGCCAGACAATAGTCCTATTGGTCACCATGGATAGTTCAGAATTTCAAAAGAAGACACTTCACTGACAAATTCATAGAAAAATATGGGGGTTTCCCTGCATTTTGGGGAGATGTAAAATAATTCCTCCAAATCTGCAACAAATAACTTTTTCCTGAATTAGAGCCACATAAAATTATTTCCACTGATGTTTCAGGAAGTATTTGAGAGTGGAAAGGACTCTATTGACATATGATAATAAAGGTTCCTCTAATAAAGGGAGTAGTAATATGAAGGCTGATTTCAAACTCATTGATTTGACGTACAGGATCAACATCACTGAAGTCAATCAGTTAGTGTATGTGCCAACTAAACCAGTATAGGTCCATTGACTTTGTTTATATTGCACTGACTTTCACCAATTACATTACACGAGGATTAACCTTGTATAAATGATATCAGAGTGAACATCAAGGTCTCTGCTATTGCTACATGTATTGCCAGGCTATAGCATAGAGCTCACAGTGCCTTTTTCAACAAAATTCAAGGTAAATATGAATTAATAGATCTGTGTGATGTAAACTAAGTTGCTGCCAACCACTTCTATTTGATTACTGCACCTCAGTGTTTGATCTCTCTAAACTCTGTCATCCTTTGGACTTGACAGATTAACACATATATGAAGAAATTTGCATATTTATTTTAAACCAGATGCTATTCAAGGTGTACAGCCAAATTCCCATCATCACTATAATCACATTCTGTTTTGTTACCGTAATGGAGCCATTAAAATTCCACCTCAAGCTTCTTTGTTGGGAAGGAAGGGTTATTAAAGAATTTTCCAGGTGAATTCTAAGTGAATTCTCATTAAGAACTAAGAGTCAGATCCCTAGGTAATGATAAATGTCTCCATTTACATCACTGAAGTATCTGGCTTATATCAGAGTAAGATTTTTTCATTGGTTCACATCATAGACCACTTGGCTTTTTATATGAAGATCAATATTGGTAACGCTTAACAAAATTAATCACCGTTAAATCAACTAATCCAATGTTCTGGAATGCAAAGAATGAAAGGGACACTGTTTTGTTAAAACTATAAAGGAAAGTTGCACTCTACAGAGTGATAGAGAAATAAATCTCATATAAGAAGGAAAGATTTATTTTCTGAGAAAGAAGCCAAAAGAAAGAGGAACTGGGTGAGGTTGGAGACTGCATTCAAATAGACCTTTCAAATTCAATGTGACATTGTTTTTCTTAAAGAAAAATTCCAGACTGTCAGAAAGCAGAGGGGATATCCAGGAAAAACATACATTTGGAAATGCTACTTTGTATTAAAAAATAAGTAATATCCTGGGGCCAGGAATTGCTCTTTGAATTGTGCCACTGCAAAGTGAGCACAGAAGTGAAAAAAATTACACACCTGTTGTCTTAGCATTTCTTAAATTATTAAATCATCCTTTCCAAGCTGACTGAGAGAGCTGCAGGCAGCAAAAGGAATCTCAGAGTGGCTGAGACCCAGAACATCTCATTACAGATATCATAAGAAAAGAGATGACAGAGCAAAGGATGAGATTTATCAAGGTTATTCATGTTTCAAATTTCTTTAGGGGCTACACACGGGATTAGACAGATCAGCCGGAACAGTAACAGGCTAGACAGAGAGAATGGAGTAAATCTTAAGTAATCCAGAGTGTGATGGGTGATGGAGTATCTTAATATTTCATTCTGGCTAAAAGAAGCAAAGAGAAAGAGAGAAAGAAAGAGAGAAAGAAAGAGAGAAAGAAAGAAAGAAGGAAAGATCTAAATAAGATCACAGATCAGAAATGGGATAGGTCTGATAAAGTGGTAACCACTACACCACTCACTGAAGTAGGAAGGGGCTAATGAACACTGTCAAAGAACTGTCCAAAAGTCAATGGAAAACTGCACCAGATATGATGGAAGACCAGCTCTTGGCAATGCCATGAGGATCTCTGCACTCAGAGCTTGCACCACTGGACAAACCTCAGCTGCAGGCTTGTAATCTGCTGTTGCAAAACATCATTGAACATTTCTGAAAAAATGCCGGGCAAATTGAAGTCTCAGAGAAGTCGAGTGGATAAGATCCACAGCATTTCATTAGGATGTGTTGGTTAAAAAACTGTGTCTGAAATATTTGAAAATGTCAGTATAGACAGGAATAATCTACTGTAGTAAGTATGAAGCTTTGGCTCTAATGAGATCTTGGTAAAGGTAACTTGAGCACAGAAGCACTTAAAAACATTTAAACAGTCTAAATCTAAACAAGGCACAACCCTTTTGATAGTGAATGGTAACTGCAGACAGAATGTTACAAATGTGCTTTTTTGTGGGGCATTAACGCAATTTTACCATTCACACAATTAGATCATGCAAAAGAATAATTTCTTGGAAAATCACTTTGTTCTCTGATTAAAAAGAATTATTTACATAAGCACAAAAATATTAAAAAACTGGAATGCAAGGATAATTTCTAAGAAAGTTGGAAACTTCTAAGAAAGTTAGAAAGGTCTTTTCTAAGAATGTTATCTTTACACTTTTCACTGGGCCAATGAAAGCCTGTTATAAATTTAATTCAATGACTGCTTTTGTGGTTTCACCCTCATTTCTTTTATAACAGCAAGGAAATTATGCATAAGACTAATAATTCATGAATATGTGAACTCTGAAGATTTCATTTGGGAAAGATCATCCAGTAAACAGCAGTAATATCTCAAAATGGCTTAAAGAGTTAGCAGTACAGCTTAGGCTTACTTCACCACTGAAGTGTTGAGGAAACCAATAATTCAGGCCAAAGAAATGTCCATTTCTGATCACTAAATTTACAAGAAAAGGGTGTGGAGTCTTTCTTCAGTATGACTTTTCCTTTCTCTGCATCATTGACCCAGATATAGACTTGTAAAAAAGTTTTATTAACTTTTCCATGCCCCATAGTCTTCAGCCCTTGCTTTTTCAACTATCACCTAAAGATTTTTTTTTCTAATAGTTCTAAACCAGAAGTGAATCCATATCGGCAATGAACTAGAAATGACATGAGTTAAAACAGAATGAGAACCAGAAAGAGAGACACACTTTTTTAGAAACTTTAACTGTCTTCCCAGCTCATGTCATTTTGTTAGGATTGCAAAATTTTTAGTTTAACATTGGATTTAACCTCGGATTTAACCTCAGCCTTCAACAATGCCAATCATAATATTAAACTTTTACCAGAGAGGTAATCGCAAAAATATATCATGAAATTTCAGTAACATAGGCCTGTGCAAAACTTTGAAATGGCTTGAAGTTTGTAAACATTATGATAGGATGCACACATTTACATCCCAAGTGCAAATGACCCATAGGTTTGGTGTGAGCAAACACAAGCAGTCATGCAAATGGTGGGCAGAACTCAGAGATCTACAGAAGATTTTCCTCTTCAACCTTGACTTTGTCTTTTATAATAACTGCAAATTAAAAAATAGGCTGAAATGAGAGGAAAAAAAAAAGTATTTGGCAATTTGTTTTTTTAATTGAACTGATTATTGACTGAAATACTGAGTTACTACATCTACTGAATCCAATGAGTCATGAAAGCCTCTGGAATCCACATAGACAACAGCCTTGCCTAAAATTACTGTAAGACTCTTGTTGAGAGGTGACACCTGTACACCAGCTTTACATCCAGACTGGGTTAGTTATGAGCCTGGGCCTTAAAATCCCCCATTCCCAGTGTTAAGAGTCATTTGGCTTTTAGCTTAGCTCTTCAGGAGCTACATGACAGGCGCACACATGGCACACAGACTTTGCACATGCCTTTAGCGCTGCGTCGCTCCTCCCTTAATATCACATAGATAGAGATCACTCAGCAAAATCAACATCCTGAAAACAATTCTTTTTATTTCACCTTGGTTGGGCTGAGCCAGCATCTGGAGCTGGGGAAGCTCTTTTGTGTCTTAGTCAAACTGCAGTCCATTTCTTTTCAATGTCCTCTTTGACTTCTGCCACCTGTCTGGTTTATCCATCTTCTGAACACCCCTCAAGAAGTCTTAACAAAACAGCTTTTCCAATTGAAGCCAAAGCACTGGTCAAAATTTTATCTGTAAAGTAAATGCCTTCTATTATCCCTAGCTTGGAGGGTATTAATAGAGGTCTTGCTAGCAGTAGTGTATATAGCTTCACAAAGACTTTTGTTGTATGGCAAGAGTCACAATAATATTTCCATAACATTAAAAAAGCATTTTAAATAAATAAATAAATAAATAAATAGTTTAAAAACTGGGATGTTTAATTCATTCAGCAGCTACCCAAATAATTTCACTGCTTCCTCCTGCATTTTGGTCTTCTGCTGCTTAATATTTTCAGACTTCTTCAAAGTAACATAGGATCCTGTGAAGGCCTTGAAGGGAATGATCCTTCTCAGAGCTTGCTACTCAAGCACACTGCACCACTGGTTCTGATGTAGAGGTCACAAGGTCTCTCTGGCATCTCAGTGATGGAGACAGAGCATTGGTTCTTCCTTAGAGGTCCATATATGGGGATGTTTAGACTAGAGAAAAGGCAGTTCAGGGAAGACCTTTTCATTCTCTACAACTACCTGAAAGGAGGTTGTAGTCAGGCAGGGACTGGTCTCTTCTTCCAAGTAAGAAGCCATAAGACAAAAGCAAAAAGCCTCAAGTTGCACCAGGGGTGGTTCAGATTGGACATTATGAAAAATGCCTTCATCAAAAGGATCGTTAAGCTTTGGAACAGGGTACTCCAGGAAGTAGTTGAGTCACCATCCCTGGAGGTATATAAATTAATAATAAAAAATGACCCTGAGGAAATAACACAGAAAACGTCAACACAGGCAGGACTGCTACATCTCTCTGCCCTCTTCACTGGGAGTTTATCTAGGGGCAGCTGCAACTAGGCAGTGGAATCAGATCACCTGTAAAACAAAGCATGTTCAAAGTGGAAAGCCTGAGACAACATGGATCACATCTGCAGCTCTCGCACATTGGTAATTTGGTAGCTTATAGTAATTTGGTAATTTACACCAGCTGAACATGAGGCCTTTTTCTAAATTAACTTAATTCTGCATTTTCACATTTGGGATTATAGTGAAACCCTTTGAGTCCCATGATTTAGTACAGCAGTTTGTGAGTGCCAAGTGTCCTTACAGACAGGCACAGCACATGTGGGATGCGCACAGGAATTTGTACGGGTAAAAAGAGAAGCTGATCTCCCCAGTCCTAAAAAACAACTTCAGCAACACTATAAATAAAATACACTCTTAAAGCAAAGGTTGTGACTATGCAAGAAGAGGAAACTACAGTGCTGTCAGAGAGGTCAGAATATGACCCTTTTTAGCTATAGGATACTTCAGAAATTATTTCACAAGCTTTTACTCCCTGGAACACAAGTTGACTCCAGAGCTCAAGCTGCAAAGAGCAATTGTTATAGCTGAAAGTATTTGTTTCAAAGCACTGTGGAAGTAAATGAAAGTGTCATTTTGCACTAATGTGATAGGCAGCTACTCTGCCTTGTCAGAACAAGCAAAGTCCTGTAAGCTTTATCCCATTGCCACAGGCACTTGGGCACCTCTCTGGAAATCAATCACAGATTGGCCTGAAGAAGAGCAGAGCTGAAACAATGGCACCAGAGTAGAGGACCCTTAATGAAAGCCATTTGCTAGTCCACACCTAGGCTGTCTAGACAGCACCTCCTGTGCTTTGATCACTGATAAACCATTCTAAATGTTACCAGTGCCCCTTTTTTGTTTCTGTTTACAGGCAATCATTGGGCCTCTGGCCATTGCCTCTATTTCAAAGCAGCACTTTTCATCTGACTGCAATCAAATAAAAAAGAACAAAGAGATGGACATTTTGGATATGAGATACTTATTTTCCTGTGATTTATACAATTTCAAATGAAGAGCGAAAACAAAAAAGCAATTGTGAGTGTACATGTGATAAATGTTTCTAATTAGGTGTGCCCTCTTCATCAATTTGAAAGCAGACTTCCCTCCCAAAACAGCAAAAAAATAATGTAAGTTTGTGTGTGTGCATGTGTGTTCATGATGCACAACACACAATTCTAGATTTTAGGGCTGTTGGAGACACACTTCATGGTTCTCTTTCATGCTGTTTGCTAGTACAGCTATCAGCTCCACTCTGAAAATCCCACATGAAACTTCCAGGTATTCTTCCAAGTGCCTCTGGTTTACGTTTTAACCACAGTAAATTTAGAACCACAAGAATTGAAAAATCTACCAAAAAATTTTTTTGCGAATCTCAGATCCTTTGCTCGCCCAGCACACTGTGGCCCATAAATAACTCAGACTTTTTAGTTATACATATTGAGCTGTGTGTTTTTTAAGATTTGTCTAAATATTGTTTTGCATGTGGATTTAAACATGCCTTGTCCAAGTTCAAGCCTACAAACATGTGGTTGCCTTTAGCTGGATGTCAGTGCTTGAACTTCAAGCCCTCCTCATCTTTTATCTTCAGCAACTTGAAGTAGCCTACTTAAATTCAGCCTTTGAAACCTTCTCAGCCCCTTCCTACATATGTCATGTCAGTTCAGGCATCTTAAGCCTCAATCACATACATTCTTTAAAAAAACCTAAAAGATCATAAAGTCATGAAGAGATTTAATCTCATCTCTAAATTTGGCTTGACCAGTATATCTTTTGAAAACATTTTATATCTTGGAATCCAAAGGCTATTTGAATGTGGCTTAACACTAAAAAATGTCAGTCTTGTAAGGCTGGGAATTTTTGTTCTGTGTACTTTAAAATATTTCTGTTTCAAAAATTAGGATCAAGACCAACTCTTTCTGGCTCATCTATAGTCCTCTAAAATCATGGGTTTCTTTGCTATTTCCTCTTCTCATCCTTCTAAGGAGGTAAAGAAGAAATTTAACTAGGTGCCCTCAAAACTGCTGACCTGATGGAAAAGCATACAGATATACCCTTTCCACAACATACTAAGACCACTGAAAATTACATACTTTGTGGTCCTGGTTGGCCAAGTCTTTGACTTCAGATGTGGTAAGATAAACATCATATGTCTACCCTTGCCTGAAAGATGTGCACAGTATTTTCACTCCCTTATAAAAATCTCTTTAAACTAATAAAGTTTTACCATATAGTGATAGTATAAGTGATATGTGGGTTTTTCCATTAAAATGTGATAATGCATCAAAAACCTCCTCAAAAATGTCATATCCTAAGGAAGTAGGAAAGTAGAGGGGAGAAAAAAGAAGTGATAATAAACTTGTTTAAGAATACAAGTGATGAAGAACAGAAAAACTAAGACTCT
Organism: Megaceryle torquata; assembly: GCA_024611175.1. Classification (NCBI taxonomy): domain Eukaryota; kingdom Metazoa; phylum Chordata; class Aves; order Coraciiformes; family Cerylidae; genus Megaceryle; species Megaceryle torquata. The sequence continues at coordinate 28,102 of JANIJG010019495.1, forward strand.
TTCCCAGTGCTATGTGTATACCATTCATTTACTAAACCTAACCTGATGTTGTTTATCCATATCCCTTAAAGTATCCATATCCCACAAAGTTTGAATATTCTACATTATAAAAACAGCTTCATTTGAGTTTTCAAATTCATTCCATTGGTAACATAATATTTCAGATCAACATTATTTGCAGTGAGAGATCCCAAGGTCTCTGTGGCATGAGGTTATGGGGCTGCATAGGAAAATCAGCCAGTGTCTAAAGCTTCACTTGTTCACCTCTACTGTTTTACATCAAAGGTAGGAAACGAGTTTTGTCTGACTGAAACAGGACTGGAGTTGCTGAAAATTATTTTCCACTTCTAAAGCAACAATTAGCAGTTTAAGTGATGCCCATTTAAGATGAAATTTAAATAATGCAGGATAGAAAAAGCCAATGACATAGTTTATAAACACTGCGATTAGGACATTGAATTAATGGTACAGCAGTATGAACTTACTCACTCATGGTTCTCTTATTCTTAGGAATACTCCTATTCCAGTTCAATTCAGGAACTATTCCCTTCCCTTGAAGTCAAAAGAGTTAACTGGGTGTAAATCTCCCAGGAATAAAGGGAAATTAAACAGTGCCCCTTGGAATAAAACCAAAACAGCTTTCCCAGACAGAAAAAAAAAAAGAAATCCTATGAGTACCCAATAACTTTATGAATGTACTGCAGATTTGAGCCAAAAAGACTTTAAAAACAACAGAACTTTACTTGACTTTAACTTGAATTGCATGGAGTTTTTAATTATCTGTGCCTTCAAATTATATATTTAAACACTCAGTATAACTGGAAAAAAAACAGAGAAGTAGAAACAAGATTGGGAATTTTTGTTCTGTAGCAGTCTTTATTCTTCTAGCTGCAATTAGCCATCAGAACTGTCATGTGTCATTTTTCAGCTCATTAGGTGGGATTTTGGCAATTTCTGTGTACAGTAAGAGGTATTGAGCAGTTGAAACTGGGAAGGTCAAATATTAAGAGCAATGCCATCATCCCTCATCACTTCCAATGAAAAATTCTTGCATAATTGTTTAATGTCATGAGCTGCTTTTTGTGGGACATACTCAGTTTTGCCAATTCCCATTAACTCTTGAGGCTCACAGCCAGAAACCATGTAAGCAAAGAAACATTCTCAGATTGGATCAGGCTGTTGTTTTGCTAATATCGCTGCTAACCCATATTAACTTCACAAGACTCCCCAGCAATGAGGGATAAGACTCCAAGAGGTGTGCAGCATATGATCCAGTAAGACATAAGAACATACATCCCTATGCATCTGTGGACTGTGTAAACTATGCATAGAATAATACTCAATTAGTTTTTGCAAGCTTTGGCCCCAGATCAACAAACTTGCATGTTCATTCTACTCAGGCAAGGCCCCATGAGTTCAGTAATATTGCTGATGGGTAAAAAGAACATACGTCACTGTGAGCAGCATGGGGGCCTTTTTCGGACAAACATCTGTAATGGTAAACATGGGACCAAATCCTTCTTTGATGCAAATCAGCATACTTCTAGTGTTGGCTGAGGGATGGTCTGGCACTGCAGGGATTATGCCAACAGCTAAGAGAAGGAAGGTTTTCAAAACAAAAAATAATGCTTCACAATCATGACTGTTTCTTCTCTTGTGCTATTTCATGGTAAAGTTATTTCAAGAAAATTCATAGTATCTCTGAGAATGTTTCAATGCTAAAAGCAGAGCTGACTTTCAAGACTCATCAATACAAAGTAATTAACTGGAGTAACTCGAGTGGAATAGTTTGTCCCAGGAAAGCTCTCTGGTGTGCATGTATAGATGCTCTAGTCCAGAATAAGTGAGTTTTAGTCCACATCACAGTGTGTTCAGAACCCTAAGAGGAATTACTCTGCAATAATTTAGTATCCTTTTTAGCTTTGGCCTTAAACTGCTGTCATTAAATCAGTACCAGAAAAAAAGTCTTCTTTTAGTGGAATATTTTAATTCAAATAAGCCAAAATTTATGGTATAAACTAGCTAGTCTTACTTTGCATTGAAATACAAAACCATGGTTGAGGGACAGTAATTTCCAGCTGAAGGATAGAAATTAGCAACAGAACAGCAATAATTTTTTAAACCACTGAAACTAGATAGATGACAATGTCCTTTGTCTTGCACTTGCTAAATATGTACACAGATTTTAACATAAGTTCCGCTGATGCACAGTGTCATCAAAGCTTGTGCCTCAGAATCGACCCAGATTTTTGCAGTTGTTTAAATCTCATAATTTAAAATTCAGATTTTCATTGTAACAACATGTTTCTCATTCTAAACTAAATACATAAGACCTTAGATACTGTACCTTTTAAAAATGTTTCGCTTACATAAGAATAATATGCATAAAGTGTACATATAAGCAATACACAGGTAATAATAATAATGTTGCAAAATGGCTGCAGCTTGAAAAGTTTTTACACTTTAGTCTAGAAGCTAAATGTCTCTTCTTCTTCAAACAAAGTTTTTTGGGTTTTGTTGTTTTTTTTTTTTCCATTAAAATGTTACCAACAAACAGTCTAGGAAAAGAAACACTCCAGCCTACCAAATCACCAAAAATTATGGATTTGAAAATAAAATCCAACCTTTCTGTGAGACTGAAGAGGGAATTTTATGTATGAGGTTTTAGCTTTTCCAGAAGGATTCTTTCAGTATAAGAATGTTAAATTCTCTCAAGATACTAGATATCAATTTTTGAGTGTTCCTAGGGAATCACCTTGGTAGCAATTTATGAATTGTATCACTCATCTTCTGCTAACAGAAAAAACTACATTCATAGGCAGAAGGCAGAAAATACCTTCTTAAAGTATAATTCCTGTAAATGTACTTCAGTCCAGTTTTCAGTTTCCAAAAGAAATGAAACTATAAAAACTCTGGCTGAAATTCTAGTCACCGATAAGTCAACAAGGAGCTCACTGTTAATTTCAGTGGGGGCCAAGATTTAAGATGCCTCTGTTTTTTAATTTCTAACATGATATGGCATTTTTGGTATTTTTCTATGAGGCATGATGATATTTTTCTATGTCTTAAAGACACAAAAGTATATGAAGAGGCTGGTGGCCCTGAGTACTCAGCAGGAGCTGTATATATCTCTGAGCAGGGAACTTCAGAAGAAGTTGTGATGGATGAAGAGCAAATGTGTGGTTAGAGTTCCTCCTTTCTGAAACAGCCTTTGGATAGGTAAGATGGTAGTAAGTAGAGTTATCATTAGATATTTGTCTTCATATGGAGGTTGGATAATGCATACCAAGCTATGGTGAATGCATAGGTGCATATTTACACACATCCATCTGTATACTCACACAGAAGCAGTACTTAAGTGTTATGACACAGCTTTAAGGAGGAGTTAATATATATCACTTGACCTATAAAACAGCCAAACAAAAATTAATTAATTGTTTTATGCAAAGTCTTATACCTGTAACCATATTTAGTGCTACCATTATCAGAGGTAGAGATGACTAAGAAGCACATTAGTTTAGCCGTTCCTGCTTAAGGAAAGTCTGTATCTGAATGAAGAGCATTTTTTTCTTGTTTTGCTTGCAACATGTAACAAATGCTTTCTTTGTTGCAGATGCTTAATTAAAAGCAGATAAAAATCAAGAAAATATTTCTTGCATTCTTTCAAAATAGAACAAAATGTGCCTGCAATTGTGAGCTAAAAATGATCTGTCTTTCTCTTTGTTAGAGACTGAAGATGCTTTGTGCAGCCTTATCTATATCTACCCCATCTGTCACATAATCCTGTTAAAAACAGGGATGCTTATTCAGCTCAAGTTCTTTCCAGCAAAACTGTGCTATCTTACACATAAATGAGCTAGTGCTTTTGCACAGTCCATTTTTATAGTTTAGGTAATAGCAGCATACACATATAAATGGTTGTGAAGATAAAACATTTTTAGCATGAAAGGATAATCATATAATCCCAAAGGAATAAGAATTACAGGAAAAACCTGCCCCCCTGACATGCATCTGCTCAAGAGAGGTACCCAGAAGATACTTAAGGGAAACAACAAAAAAATGTGATATAAATTATGCACCAGCAATCACATTTCAAAGGTGTTCTGAAAGTATGAAGTTAAATAGGAAGCTGCGTCACTGAATTTCTCTCTTCATATCTGTTCCCACAGTGCCACAGCACAAATCTTGTAGACAAGGTTAGAAAGAAGTGGTTATAATGCCTAAAACTGCTATCATAGATTCTGAAGGTACTTGTTTTACACTTTTCTACACAATGATTGCAGAGTATCTAATACAAGGAGACGTTGCTCCCAGCTGTAGTACACACAACCCTGCATTCCACAGCATTACACATAAATGCTTAGTGAGAGTAACAGGTTAACAAAGCATTGGCAAATAGCTTCTTTGTTCACACCAGTGCAAAAATAAGCAGACAGGGAAATTGGGGCAGGGGGTCGGTTTAAATATTGTAGCATGTAAAACAATTTCTCAGTAATTAATTCAGTCATTAGTAGCAGTTTCCCCGAGGGTAGTGTAACCTGAACAGGATATCACGATTACAGCATTCTCCTTTTTTAATCTTGTTGGCATTTGACATGAAGAATTTATCAAAAAAGACATCTCTGTTCAGGATACTCTTAAGCAGCTCTTCCTGACTTCCTTTATACATTAATTCTCATTTATCATCCTTGTAGGCAAGATCTGTAAGAACATCAATAGTCACTATACGTCTTCCTCTTCAGTACATACAAGACCTCTATTACTGTAGAATTTGCGTGTCTACCAAAGCAGTATATACTCTCCCAACAACTCTTAGATTAAGCAATCTTGATTTATTGGTTAAATTTCCAAAATTAAGCATCTCAGATGGTAGATATTTAAATACTTTTAAAAATATGATTGCATAACTGAGTGATCCAAGAAGGGAATAAGAAAGCAGGAACTGGAGTTACAACACAGAATTCTTCTCCCACTACACATGGTCTTCATGGGTGTGTTGTGTGCTTGGAGCATGATTGCAGCAAATAGCTTGTGCAGATTCACTGGTACCTTGGCCCAAGCCAAGCCACCCACTATTGCTCTGCTCTTAAGCAGGAATAACTAAAATTTAGGCAGTACCGGGATATGTTCTCAAACCTGGCTCAAGATAGAAACCACTAGAAGCTTTACCCAAATAAAGCTGAAATGGCTAATCCTGTCCTGGAGGTTCTCAGTCCTTAAAACACCAATAAGGAAGAGAAAGTAAATCAGTATTAAGTTGCAGAGATCAAATGACAAGGAGTCCCATATTCCTAGTGAAGTGTCTTGAAATTTCTCTGAAGACTTGATAGTGAATTTTGCCCTCCTCACATGATTCCTATGAAAACATAACTCTTGAAAACAGAACATGCCACCTCCATTTCTGAATGGCTGCTAAAAGCTCCAAGTTTTACTTTAGTGTAATTCATTTAATGGTATCTCAGGCATCGTTTGGCATTTCTGTGCAAGAGAATAAACCACTGCCTTGTGAGATGTGTCTTGGGTCCCTCAGGACACTACTTAGTGCCCAAAGGGTACCACACACTTCCAGTGAGTTGTAACATTAGGTATGCAGTGAAATACACACAGGAAAAATATGGTTTCAGGAAACAGGTTATTTCACATGCACAAAGTCCAGTTAGGACCAAATTCTTTCCCACAGCTCTGGACTTTGATTTCTTTCCTGCTTCAGCTACGAACAAAAGAGTTTGAAGACCTTAGTCTAAGAAAATCAAACTGGGAGAAAGCTTTAGATGTGACCTAGTCTGTCCTTGAAACAGGATGAGTGAAACGCAAACTGCATGTCAAATTCTTTATGGTTGTTAGCAGATATTTTAGGGACACTTTAGAGCAGTCATTGTAAATTTTAGTGTTCTGACTCTAGCAGAAGAAAACTTGCTCCTGTACAGTGTCGACTGGTTGTGGAGAAAAGGGAAAAGGCTTTTGGCATTCAAGTTTTTCAGCTTCTCTTTAATTTTCTCATCCCCTAAGAACAGTTGTTCTAGTCATCCATATATGACCTTTAAAATTCTAAAAATATATCTGCCTTCATATAGCTCTGTCAAGAAAAAATCAGGGCCACAGACAGGCAGAACAAACCTCGTCAGTCTTAATCGACCACTTTCTCCCCAGTAAAGCAGCAAACTGCCAAGACTGAAACTCTCCTCTTACAGACGGTCAAACCCTTTATGTGAATGTATGAGGATTTTGGCTGAACTCTGTGAAACTACTCATGTGAACATTCATTGGGTCAGGCATTTAATTTGCAAATTCAGTAAATTCTCACAGTGCATGAGGCAAAGCACTAGTACTTCTAAGAAAAAATATTTCATCTGAGGGTCAGCGAAGAGCTTCTTTTACTGAAATGCCACAGTCATGTTCCTTATCTTGCAAAAGAGAGGGAAGACTCAGGATGACTGGGGAAATGTTGAGGTTCCCAGGCTGTGTTTACACCCCTTAATTGTACAGATGTACAAAGAAAGAGGTTTAGAATAAGATTCACTGAACATCAACACAAAACTAGCTGGAAAATGAGGATGGTGATGTGGAAAAAAAATAATTTCTGGTCAAGTCTTGCAAGGGCAAGATTACTCCTTGTTAATGAAACATAGAGGAAAGCCACTGCTTGAAAACCACAAACATATACAAATTTAGTTCACACTGATCTTTGAAAGGAATTCAGTACCTGCTACCAATTTTTTAAATGGTCTCAATGCTCTGAAAATCCCTTAAATTCATGTACCCTGCCCATCATAAATGTATCCTAAACTGTCAAGGTTTGGAATTTTCTTGGTAAGAAATCTTTAAGGTAGGCATTAGAGTCCTTCTACAGAAAGTAGTATAGAAAGTAATTGTGGCATCCAGAGGCACAAGAAGTTTTAAAAAGTTAGGTCATTAGTTTTGTTGTGAATACATGTAGTATGATTCACAAAATTTGTATATGCCTTTAAAGAGCAAGTAACTCATTCTATTAATCAATACTCTCATCACCTTCACAAGAGCAGTGACTATTGTGCTTGCAGATTGCATTTGACTCTCCCTGATGTTTTTAAGGGGTCTTTCTGAAAATATGTGGTCAAAGCTTCAATGAAAAACTTTCTGACCACATTTATAATGATAATAACCAACACAGCCAGTCTGGATTATAGCTGCAAATAACAATTTAACCAGAGAATTTTATCCAATGGAAAAATCAATGAAGTTTACAATGAGTGCATGTCTTAATAGCCACAGGGCAGCTGCTAATATTGTCATTAAAGACATTCTGGTCTTTATTAATTTATGTTTTTCCTCTTAAAGAAAATCTATGTGAGCAATAAACATAAGGGAACACCTCTACATTCATTTGCTTTTCAAATGTGCCTAAATTATTTATTTTGTCTAATGAATTTATCTTGTACTAAAATCTTAGCCACTGGTCCTTGCCCTGAAGCCCTACCTGACATTGCTGTCAGTGGTGGTGTTGTCTCAGTGAGAACGGAGTGTTGGGGGATAGCGTTAAAGGGAAAATTCAGGAAGTGAACAACCCATCTAAATCTGTGTATTGACTAAAAATACACTAAAGTCACAGAAAGCTGGCTATGTGTTTAACTATGATGAGTTGTTTTAAATGTCTCAAAACATGCACATATCTCCTGCTTAGGGCTTTACACAAGCAATCCTATGAAAATGGGAGGAAGTGGACCACATCAGTTCCCCTGGGACCCTCACTCTCTGCTCACAGTGTGAATGATACGCCCCATTGGAACAGTCATCAGTGGCATCCCAAAAGTTGTGAGTGAACCTACTAGTCCATTTATAGTTCTCATTAGAAGATACTACAGCCTAAATACCTATGCATTTTCTCAATTGCAGTGTTAGGACAGCAGAAAAACTGAAAAGTCTAGAGTTGACCATTGATGCAGGAAAGGGATCGTCAGTTTAGAACATCATGGTATGTGTATACATCCACTTCACATAGTAAGCTGAAGGAATAAAGGATTGCCTTCCTTGTTATAATTTAATATACTTCTTATGAGAAACCTCTGTAATATTTGTGAGATGATTGGTAATATTTTAAGTCATTACTGACTCAGGAGGAGCTTGACCTAAGGTATTGAGCAGACAGCTCAACACTCAGCTCATTTTTGCTATGACTCCCAGTGTGATCCTGGGTGAATTATATCTGTGTTCCTGTTTTTTCTGCTCACCTCTCTAACATGGGACACTGCCTGTCTCCTCTCTGTATCCATCTTAACAGGTCTTTATCCTGGGGACACACTGGGGCTATTGTCATAAGCACATTCAGTGGAATGAGAAGACAGCATTTTTCCAAGACAGATCTCACTCCTTTAAAAGGAAATAATGTAAAGAGGAATTTAGGGAACATACAACTCTCCAAACACTGTGCAAAAAATGAGAATAAACTGGCCTTAATTGTCATTAAACTTCCTGAAACTTTTTCCTTTGTGAATATAAATTGTCAAGTCCATTTGATTTCAGTGGAGCTAATACGATTTGTATCTTTGGAAGATTTGTATCCTTGGAAGATTTGTATCCTAATCTAAGACTGAGTTTGCTTGATACATCAGATAGGCAAACTTAATCTCTAGAGTCTGATTAAATTTGTACAGAACCATGCACTACAGAAATACTAAGGAATATTTCCTATGTTGTTTAGATTGACTCACACATTGAATGTTTTTGAACCATAAAATCACTCAAATTATACTTCATAGGAATCATAGTTCTAAAACATATTAAATAATTCTGCATTTGAAAATCACATTTCTAAAAATGTAATGTGAAGCTATTTCATTAACAAATCAATCACTATTAATGATATTTAATAATGTGTAAATTTGCCACATCATCAGTGCATCTACTACAGAAAGATACTCTGCCACAGTCGCTCAAAATTATTTAGTGCAGGCAGCAGGGCACTCCTTATTCAGAAAATGGTGTATACACTGCAGACTCACAGGCCTCCCACAACAAATATTGTCCTCTTCTGATTAGTAGTAAGAAATATTAAACCCAAGAAGAAGACTGCAAACCAGGACCAAGTGATGGAAGCAGTGATTCTTGTGCTAATCATTCCAGGGGCTCCACTGAATTTACCTCTCAGAGTTGTGAACTTGTCCTAAAATTTGATATTTCTGCTGTATTTTTTCCCCAATAAAGTAAAAGCAGACCCATGAGGGGCCAAGATTTAGACTACCTTGAAAAATCTGCCTCATCTCACTGACCTCAGTGTGAGCAGAACCACATCCACATTTTCCATGGGAGTTAAGGGTTTGGAAAAAAGAACTAAGGTCAAAACAATTCCTAAGAAAAATAATTCAGATCACTTTTTACTTGCATAGCATGATAGATTTTCCAGGTACCCAACAGGAGAAGGATGGGTTGTGCTTTTTCCTTATACTCACTCCAGCTGCATGTAGCCCTGGTTCCATGTATGTCCCGGAGGTGATTTATCTGAAC
>JANIJG010019495.1:44413-59222 GCA_024611175.1 Megaceryle torquata
GATATCTATAAAACAAATAGTTGATACATATAATAATTTACATGTATATAGAGAAGTATAGCTCTGTGCTCATTACTTTTGCAGTTGCATGATTATTTTAAGAATAAGAAAGGAAGAAAAAGATAGTGCTTTGATGCATCAGAAAACAAAATCAAAACTTGTCCATAACTTCAATATCAAAAAATAGTTTCTTTATAAATAATATTTCTAAAATTTTAAGAAGAAAGAAATTCCTTCCAAATCTCTGCTGATATATTTAAATCTGAAAAACAGAACTTAAGTCACACTCCAGTATGTTCTTTGCTCTTGAGAAGGGCTGTGACTCCTGGGCTCCTGTGGCTCTCAGCGAGGCTCCCAGCATGCACTGTAGGAATATTTCTAAGAAGGTAATAAAGACTTCCTAAAAAGTAAGGCAGAAGTATATGGGGAAAAAAAAAAAAAAAAGTTTAAAAAAAAAAAAAGTTACTTCACTTACATCACTTATCTACACATAAAATCACCTATCCAAGGAGATAAGCTCTTACCATTCCTTTGCCATTATTTGTACCTAGGTTTGTTGTTTCTGCTCTTCAGTTTTAGTAAGATGACCTCTGTTCCTCTCCCAACTTCCCACTACTTTTACCTTCAAACACTTTACTTTTGCCTGTCCTGATACATAGTCATATCTATTCTTCCCATTTGCTACCTTTCTATGGGACATGCAATGTAAATAGTGAATATAAAACACAGAGTAAAATAACTTGCCAATTTAAACACAAGCACAGCATTGCTATCATCTATGTAAACAATCACTCTTGTATGCTGCTCTCCTTGCTTGGATTTTGTATGTCTTTTGTAGTTATGCAGAAAATACTTTGGAAATTAAAATGTCTCATTTTTTAATTTGTGTGATTCCAAACAAAGTGAGTCTGTCATACTGGTAATTAAACAAACAACAACAAAATGAAACTAACAAACAAAAACCCTGCTGATAAATAGTAAGGACAGAACTATCTATTCTGACTTAAGATGTGTACCAGGGAAGCTGTAAGGTAATTGCCACCAATCTCTCTGGGGTCTCTGTAGCCAGGACTACCCACTGCCATCAGAGTCAGGGATTGAAAGAAGCAGTAAAAGAAAATAAGAAAATTATGTTCCCCAGGGGACTCATTATGAAACTGGATTGCAGTGGTACAAGCCCTAATGTTGTTTTCATTAAGAAGGCCTCAGGAGCATACCTAGAAAAATATCATTATCATTGACACTACTGGTGTGGTCTCTAAAAAGACTGTAAGAGTGGAATTGGAAAATATACAGAAAGTAATGAAGTCGTACTGATGGTTCCAGCAGCTGTGGAGAAGTGAAAGAAGGATCCCAATGATCTAGATATTCCCATGTGCAATCAGGACGACAAGACAGACACTGTTGTAAAGTTTGTTTTAGCAAAAGAAGAAATATTCTATTTTGCAGCAAGGCCTTAGTTTGTAGGGATCTTCTGTATAAGGCAAAGCGGTGAGAACACCATACTGAGATGTGGCAGAGCTAGGTTTGGTTGCTTCTTCAGTCTGAAGAGATTTTCCAGTTTTCCGCCTGAGTGCTTGGCTATTTTAGGTTATTGTGATTATTGGGAGACATGGGTTTGATCTGATTTAGGATCAGGTCCTCAAATACCTTTAAGTATGGCTCCCAGATACCAAAGCAAGTAAGACCATGTGAATATAAATATCTTTGATACACAAAGAGTCAGGTAAAATGGATTCAGCTGACATGGCATTTCTGAATGATCAAAACTCAAATATCTTGTTTCCCTTACTCCTTCTCTTCATTTCATCATACAAGAAATTCTGAGCCCATTTTTCTGCTATGTCTGGTCAAGAGACAGTGTTCTTCTAGTTCCAGCTGAAGTCCTCAATGCAAATGTATAATGCAAATAAAATGTTTAGGAAATGAAAATGTCTATGTTGAATGTGATTTTAATTTGATCTAGTTTTTCTGTGATTTTGAATGTTATGTTTTTCTAGTTATTCCTCAGATGCACTGTATATTCTTAGTATAGAATTATGTTATGTATAAAGAAATAAATTTTATTACATATTGAAAGATAATGGAAGCCCTTAGCAAAGTAATTCATTCTGATAAACCACCTCAGTGGAGTAGAACTAACCATTACCTTTCTTATCCACTTTATAGTTTTCACTTCATGTCATTTCTTAATAAAATTATCTACAGTCAGCCTCTATTGCAGAATGTACACTCAGAGATGTGGACATGACAAATAATTAATACAGCTTTTCTTCCTTCTTTCTGTTTCAGATTATAGACCTAGATTTTGGACAAGTGCATAAATTTTGTATTATAGCATGAGAAGCAATTAATCCCATTAATAAGCAATAATTCATATAATTCAGATCATGGGCTGTCACTATGAATTACTTCATTAGCCAGCTTTTTACCCTAGGCTAAAAAGCCAGCTTCATTAATTCTGTAGGCTTATTTTCTTCCCTTGAAAAAACATAGTCAAACCCATTTAAAGGAATACTCCTTCTAACGACAGATACCATACAATAAAAAAAAATATATTCAGCAGCAATTTCCCATAAGTGTCGAAATGATATAAAGGATCAAACATTTAGATCACATTTAAGTATGGAATGAATGTCACCAGAAAGGTAGTTGCTATGAATAATGGTTTTCTTCATTGCAAAGGATCCCAGTTATAGTCTGGGCATTATAATGAGCCTATCATGCTCACATGGAATAGAGTATACTTATTACAAATCATTTTAATGATGTATTAACTTTTAATTAGATCTACACTTCAAATTAAATATATAGTGAGGTGACTATAACTGGATTGAAAAGGGAAATTCAGGCAGGCATTCCCTGCATTCATTTTATTCTTTATAAGCTGTGACATTAGCACACATTTTACTGAATGCCTTCCTTATTAAGTTACATTCTGAGTTGTAGTGAAACGTAGCAGGGAGGAATATGGATTTCAAGTGCTTCCAGGATTATCATTTTCAATGGTTTCCCTGCATAGATCTCCAGACAAGTAAAGGGAAATCTGCAAATGCTGTAAAACAAAACTCGAAGAATTCATTGCTATAACATTTAAGGTATGGCTACTATGCCGTCTCCATAATCCAAAATACCAAAGCAAGGTATCTACTACTAGCACAAAGAGAAGAAGAAAAGAATCTTAATCTGCTTCATCGAATTAAGGGAGATAGGTCTGTGAGTGAAATGTTGCTCTCCATGAGTAGAGGTAGTCAGTTTATGAGGTTTGTAAAACCTGTTAGCCTTCAATGAAAAAACTAATGAATAAATTACCACATTCTACTTCAAAGCCTGACAATGTGACTGCACTTAAACTGTTCTTTTTTGTAAGACATGAGCAAAACATTGTCCTTTCCTCTTGTTTGTGTGTATTCTGGTGTCTGCAAATTGTCTGTGAACTATGAACAACAAAATAAATAATATGTCAATAAAGCAAAATTACTTTTATGATTTAATGATAATAAAAAACTCTATATATTTTCTTCACTATTTATAATGGGTTGGATAATGCCCTGCCAGGCATGACAGTGAAAGCTTTCCATTATATGTCCTTAATACTCAACTCTTTCATTATTCAGTATGTCTGAATATTCTAATCTGCTCTTGAAGAAAAAAAAAACCAACAATATCACAGCCCAGGATGATTATGCCACATTTTTATTAAATTAACTACGGGTGATAAGTTTACCTTAATGACCACAAACATTTCCAAATAAAACCAAGATAACTCCTTGCTTGATTTTTTCCAGATGAAAGGTTTGTGGGTTTTATTTTCAAAGGAAATTATTATTTTCATGCTGCTATGTACTAACGAAGTGGTGAGAAATGCTTCCTCTTATTGAGATGGCAATGGTGTAGCAGCTGTGATACAAACACCACGCTGGATGAGCAGCAAATCTTGCAGTATAGAATTGTTCCAGTAAACGTTAAGTGATTTGAAAAGACCTGACAGGCGAGAACAGCAAGCCCTGGAGTCATGTAAAATGCAAGAGAAATACCACTTTATGGATGCTTTATGATGGCTTCAGAAACAGAAACAACAAACTAGCTATTAAAATATAATTTAGCAATAATATTCCTCCCTGTTTGAAAACTATCTATGATAAACAAATTCTTTTACATTCAAGAACAATCTAAAATCTTAAGAGATGCTCTTATTTCTTATAGATGGCTACATTTGGCTGGAATGTATGGAAATAGCATTCAATTATATGCTACATTGGTACCAGTCAGAATAGCTTATAGCTGGGGAGGATCTTTTCCCTCCCTCTCTCCTTAGTGGTGTATCCTTGAGTGTATCTTAATAAATCCCTTGGAAACAAACAAGAAAAATTACTCAACATCCTCCAGAAAGTGTGAAGAGTGAAGAATATGAATATACACTAATAAGCAAATTAATCAATTAGTTCAGTGATGCCTTCTAGTCATACAGTGCTATTAACCCAGAAGACTCTGCAAATGTTGGAGTCACAGAGGAGACATTTCTGGTGTAGCCATTTTGTAACAGCAATCCTAAATCTCATTCTGAGACTGAAACAAGAAATAAAGTGTCTAACTGAAATACTAAGGGGATTTAAGGTAGACTAGGTAGAATCTTTTCTTGGACTTTGGCCACAGCACTGAAGTTGTCACTCTGCTAGCAAAGAGTGCCTGGGGATTCTTAATGACCAGACATGGTCATGACCTCTGTTTTGCAAGTAATCCAAAAAACAACACATCCTACATAACAGTGATCCTTACTGCCAAGCAGAAGCACTGATGAAGGAAGGACTGCCATCAGGAAAGCATTGATAGCATGCAGCTCTCCACAGCTTACGGGGAAAAAAAAAATCTTGTGCCTCAACCTTTATGCATCACTGCCACAAGGTTCAGTGTTGCAAATTGTCAGTGCCATTGACCCCACTTCTGTGAAGCATTTAAGCGTGTGCTTAACTTGGAATTAATAAAGCAGTCAGGAAATGTCATAGCACTTTGCAAGCCTTCCCTTCCTGACATTGTATTATTTACCTAAGCAACCACCAATTGATGTTGTAGCTTTTGTTTTAAGGGACTGGTAAATAGGTTCTGTGGTTGTGCTGTGTACTGATGAAAAGCAACTGAATGTAGTTTCCCTATTCAGTCAGGTTTATTCAGCAGAATAACCTGCACATCACTGAGTAGAATAGAAAAGGATACAGTCTAATCACTCTGGTCAAAAACAACATTTTCCAGAGGCTTAACTCAGAAGTTCTGGGCACCTGCAAAGCTCTAGGCACCTGCAACTGCTCCTCTCCCATTTGTTATGCACAGTTCCAATGTGAGGCTCTTGTAGTAAATGAGGCTGCACCTGGTGTCCAGTGAACAAAGGCTCAAGGAGCCCTTTCTCCTCAGCTACTTGGACATAAGAAATTGCTGTGTTCTCTTATAAAAGATGGATCAGAGACACCTCTGTGTGTCTCTGTTACTTCAAGGCTGGATATAGTGCCTTTTCCTCCAACATGGACTATACTTGGAGAGCAAACTTCAAAGAGCAAATGAAGTAGTTGTGCATTTGCTTCATATCACCTAATTCAAAGACCACCTGACAGCTTTATAGTCTGCTCCAATTTATATTTTTAGGAGGTTGATTGCCTAAAAATTCATAGTAATTGGATCACAAAAATATGTTTTCATCCTTGTCTAGAAGACTTAACAATTTCCAAGTTAAAATGAGTGAGGCTGTAGCTGTAGTAGTGGCAAGACCATTTAACTACAAGATTTGCTTTTCTTCTTCCTGTAGCAGAGCCTAATCTGTTGCCTGTCAAGGCTGGGTGATCACTGACAATCATGATGGATGAACTGAGGAAGAAATATTTATAGATATTCGTATTGTTTTTTATTTCTATCCCTCCATTCACTGCTATCTTTCCTCCATCCATCCCACATAATATGCCTGTTGTCTTTTATAGATTAATTCTGAATTCAAATTCTTCCCTATAATTTTATGGTCTTTGAAGATAATGATCACATCTGCTCTTTAGTTATCAAATATGTTTCTTATTTTAATGATTTCCTTTGTCTTTTTAAGTATCACATACAGCAGTTCTAAAGTTTGGTTGCACTGATATTTTTCTCCTCTCTGGTTTACAAATTGTGGCTTTATCCTAAAAAGCATTTTGCTCCTTCTGTTCTCAGGGACTTTCATCTCTTTCTGTGAGTTGCTATTATACAGTTGCAATTTGGGCAAATCAAAGCAAACCTCAGTGTGTCTTTATCTATTTCTGCTATCTTTGTCATTTTGATTATCTGAGAAGATGAGTGGAATAAAAGACAGTTCACTGTACTTACTGTGACTCTAATGTCTGGATTTTGGTTTGGGGGGGTTGTTTGTTTTCTAAGCAAGTGAGGACTTCAATATACTAAGAGACACTATCTTTAATAGAAAATCATTGGTTACATAAGAAATCTCAGGTAATCTGACATCACCTCAGGAACTCCTCAGAATAGAGTAGAGCCCATTGCATCCAGATTCTGATATTTTCCTTATTTCTTTCATCTGCTGTAGTGATTCCTGGCTGGGGGTAAAGGAACGCCTCAAGCTCTTGTGCCATGACTTTCTATTCCCAGATCATACTGTTGTTCTAGCACAGTTCAGGGTCAGGGCAGTCCACTAGACCTGTAACAGATGCTCTCTGTTAACCCTCCTCCCTCCCCCAAGGAGAAGAGAAAGGGAATAAATGAGAGAGACTTATCAATTAGAAGAGAAAACTGTAACAGTCTTAAATATTAAAATAATAATAAAATTGAATATATATGAATATATACAAAACCAGTAACAAACCCAACTCCCCTGATGGCAATTGCATCACCATCACCACTGATGCTATGGAGCAGGCACTGGGGAAGTCTAAGACTGGGCTCAGCCACAGATGGGAACCACATTCAGGAGCTGGGTGCTGGTACCGAATTCAGGAACACACAGATCAGGATCAAAGGCAGAATGGACAGAGTCCTCCTTGGATGCCAGATATTGAAGAAGAGAGGAAGAAGAGCTTAACCCTCATGATTCCTCAGCTTTATACCGAATGAGACATATATGGGATGGAATCCCTCATTAATCAGTTTAGGGTCGCCTGTCCTGGCTGCTCCTCCAAACAGGTGTGGTCTTTTACTTTCTTCACCCCTCAGTGTGGCACACAAGATTTAGCAGTGGCCTTGGTCTGCACACCAATCCTTGGTACTAACTCTAAATATTGGGTGTTATCACTGATAGAAGCAGACACTGTCTACAAAAATATGTTAACTACAGACTGCAGTTAGAAGAGACTGAGACAAAAAAGTACAATCACTGAACAGAATTGTTTTGTTCTAACTCAAATCAGGACAGTTGCCATTTGGACTGCATGTCTTCATCTCCTTCCCATAGTAGTGAATGCATCAAGAACAGCCAGCTTAAGGTCAGGTCTCACCTCAGTAGGGAGCTGGCCATGAAACAAAGACTTGGATCTGAGGATTCCAAAGCAATGTGAAACACAGGGTTTTTCTTCTACATCACCTTCCCACCTCTCTGGATTTTGACTGCAGCAAAGCTGTGAAATTTCCCATAATCTAGTATAACTGCTTCCCTTACACTTCTCACCCATGGCTACTTTCCTGTGTGATGCCAGGGTAAGTCACAACAGTAAACAGGCATCCTCTTCTTATACTGAGCTTGTACCTGCCATGTCTCCCAGCCTGTGAGAAGGTCCCAGGCAAGGCTCTGCTATGCAAGGAACCTACTTGCCTAATAATCTAACTAGACATGGACACCTTCTTCCAGACATTGAAATCCCAGAGCTGGCCCCTTGGATCTCATTTCTCACATCTTTAAAACTCTCCTAGTCTAAAGTTCCTTTTATGGAAAGAAAGGGTGCATGATGAGTTCTGTGAGATGCAGATCACACTCTATATTAAGCTGGAGTGGGCTTTTTTAAATTATTTGTAAAATGGAAACAACAAAAATTCCCTATGTAGTGAAATTGTAGACATAATGCATTTCACAGAATCATAGAATCATGTAGGTTGGAAAAGACCTTTAAGATCACTGAATCCAACCATTAACCCTACTCTACCAACTCCACTACTAAGCCTCAAGCACCACATCTATACATCTTTTGAACATATCCAGGGATGGTGACTCAACTACCTCCCTGTGCAGCTTGTTCCAATGCCTGAGAACCCTTCCAGTGAAATAAATTTTCCTTATGTCCAGTTTAAACCTCCCCTGTTGCAGCTTGAGGCCATTCCCTCTTGTTCTGTCACTAGTTTCTTGTGAGAAGAGACCAATGCCTACCTCCCTTCAATGTCCTTTCAGGTAGTTGTAGAAAGCAATAAGGTCTCCCCTCTGCCTCCTTTTATACAGATTAAATAGCCCCAGTTCTCTCAGCTGCTCCTCATAGGACTTATTCTCCAGGTCCATCACAGGCTCAGTTGCTCTTCTCTGCACCTGCTCCAGAACATCAATGTTTTTCTTGTATCAAGGTGCCCAAAACTGAACACAATACTCAAGGTGTGGCCTCACCAGTGCCAAGTATAGAGGGACAATCACTTTGCTGGTCCTGCTGGCCACACTACTTCTTATATAAGCCAGGATGCAATTGGCTTTCTTGGTCAGCTGGGCACACTGCTGGTTCATATTCAGTCACACCCAGCTCCCTTTCTGCTGGACATGCTTTCCAGACACTCTTCCCTGATCCTGTAGAATTGCATGGGGTTGTTGTGGCACAAGTGCAGGACCCAGCACTTGATCTTGTTGAAACTCATAAAACTGACCTCGGCACATAAATCCAATCTCTCCAAGTCCCTCTGTAGAGACTCCCAACCCTCAAGCAGATCAATGCTCCTACCCAACTTGGTGTCATCTACAAACTCTCTATCTCCTCATCAAGATCATTGATAAAGATGTTAAACAGAAAAGTCCCCAGCACTGAGCCCCAAGGAATGCCACTTGTGACTGGCTGCCAGCTGGATTTTACTCCATTCACCACCACTCTTTAAGCCCAGTCATCCGGCCAGTGTTTTATCCACCAGAGCATACGCCTGTTCAAACCATGAGCAGACAGTTTCTCCAGGAGAATGCTGTGTCTAAGGAAACAGTGTTGAAGGCTTTACAGAAGTCCAGGCAGGCATCTTTCACTCATCCACTAGGCGGATCACCTTGTCATAGAAGGAGATCATGTTCATCAAGCAGGACCTGTCTTCCATAAACCCATGCTGACTGGGCCTGATTGTCTGGTTGTCCTGTATATGGTGAGTAATGGCACTCAAGATCATCTGCTCCATGACCTTCCCTGGCACCGAGGTCAGACTGACAGGTCTGTAGTTCCCTGGATCATCCTTCAGCATTTCTCATAGATGGGCATCACATTTGCTACCTTCCAGTCCACTGGGACTTCCTCAGATAGCCAGGACTGCTGGTAAATGATGGAGAGGGGCTTGGTGAGCACATCTGACAACTTCATTACTCTTGGGTGTAACCCATCCAGTCCATCCAATCCATCCATTTCCAGATTTATGTACGTTAAAAGTGGTGTAGCAGGTCACTGACTATTTCTTCTTGGATTGTGAAGGTCTCATTCTGCCCCCCATCCCTGTCTTCCCGCTCAGGGGGCTGGGTGTCTACAGAACAACCAGTTCTACTCCTAAAGACTGCGATTAAAGAAGCCATTAAACACCTCTGCCTTTTCCTCATACCTTGGCACTACATTTCCCCCTGCATCCAATAAAGGATGGAGATTCTCCTCCTTTTGTTGTTAATGCATTTATAGAAACATTTTTTTATTGCCTTTAATTTCCAGGATGATATATAAATGCATCATGCTGCTTGGATTCTTCATAAAGCTGTCTTTTCTGAGCAGAAGCTAAGAAAATTCCTAAACTTGTTTCTGAAACTCAAACCTAAATGTGTACACTGAAGATCCCTGCTTGGAGGACAATTGCTTGTCATCTGTTTTTCAAGGGTTCTTTTAGCAGTTTCAGTCAGCCAACACATTGCCCTGTCATGCAGAAGCTGATCTCTTGGAAAAATATTTGTGCATATAAAAAAATGAGAATAAAGGTTTATATGTCCCTTCATTACAGTTTCATTTTGTATTCTTTGTAATAGCCTATATCATAATAAATTCATGATGTAGTCCTGTGAATGTCATTATTATTTAGCATTAGTAAAGCACTAGTTAATAGAACCTTACCATGTTGCTGCACCACACATAATGTACACAGTCATTGAATGCAGACTTACTCTGAAAATTTTAATGATGTCTGAAAGGCTGATTTACATTTGTATTGCTATAGTTAGCACCGTTAGTTGTACCAGTCAAGGTTGACTACTTCATGCATTTTTTCCTAAAATAAGTTACAATGGAATTTATATCTTGGTTTTTAAGCTAATAAAGGTATTTGTTGTTATCTTTTTTTCTTGTCAGAGATTAGTATTGCCCAAGTACCACCTTGCAACACTCCGCCACATCAAACAACAAAATGTCAGGCATAAACCACAGGAATACAGTTCTCCTGGGACTGGCAGATTAAATGTCAGTTGTGTAAAGCCACAGTTATGCCACCTTGTAGAAACTCTACTTGGCCCCTTTCAACTACAGTGATCAGTTGTTTCCCCCATCTTTCTTTTCTACATCACTGACACTGGTGAGATATTTTCCAGCAGTTTGTTCCCTGGTCTCTCCCATCTGCCACTCTCCCCCAGGCAGAAGTGGGAAACGGACACAATCAGGAGTGACTGAGCCTCACAGATGAGCTTCAAATATCCTAAGGTTTCTGCCTCAGACACTGAAGTTCAGGAAACTATGTCTCTCTCTACACAGCAAAAATCTATATTTCTTTTCAAAGAAAGCCAAGATGTTTCATCATCAAGAGGAACAAGCATTTATCGTTGCAGTCCAGCATATTACTTGCCAGGAAAATAGCTCACTTAACTTTACTTGTAGACAGTACTCAGTACAACATAGTGAAAAATTCTTAAAAAACCCACATTTGTCATTCTTTTATCCTGTTTCTGCTTAGTTCAGGAAATCCCTCATTCTTTTTCTTCATGACTCCATTTAATTACATCTTTACGCCAGTATTTGGTATATGGAAGTTATTAGCTCATAGAAAAGTAAAAATATAAGGGTATATTCATGGCTTCATTGAAATAACATTTTTGTCTAAAATTAAAGCTTTTTTTTTGATCATGGCTACTCCTGTGATGTCCTTAAAACTCAGAGTATGTGTCTCTTTGAAAAATTCCCCAGCCCAGCTCAGCTGAAGCCAAGAGGTCTAGTTCAATATCACAGTTACTGGGTGGGACTTTGGAGCTGATGCTCTCTGGGTAGTCAAATTTTTATCACTTCAAACCTTTCCAGATCTTACAGATTTGAAAGGACCTTTTGGAGACATGCCTAACATGTGCCAAGTTCCCCTAATACATACTTTTTGTCTGCAGTTGGAGCCCATGTTTGGACTGTCATACACTTTTCTGCTCCATATACTACTCTGACCCACACGTGTGTTGGTGTCTGGAGTTTTCTTCACCATCCACCTAGACATTCAGGTAGGAATCTGTTTTGCTGACAGCTAGAGAAACATAGACATTTGCTTTTCCCAGGATAGCTATTACCTTGGGTACAGTGGGTCACAACCCTGCCAAACCTTTACAAGCCTCCCTAAAACAAGTCTTTGATAGTCTGTCTTGATAGTGACCACCAGTGGCAGCATTCAGTGCAGCAAAGGTATCCAGTGACAACTGAGACAGCACATAAGTTTCTTTGTGAGTTGTTTGCTTGGGTTTTGGAGGTCTATTTTGCTACCACATAAAACATGTTTCAGAGTTATGCTGCATTCATTTTTCCTTCCTACAGACCTCAGTGGGTCTATAGGGCCAAGCTGGCAGAAGCTGGCAGGTGTCAGCTCAGGCTGAGTGCAAAAATGAGCATGTGGGAAAATCCTACTATGTTCTTTACAAAGCAATAGTCTTTTTTTTTTTTTTTTTAATCTTCTGCTTTCCAATATGAAAAGACATTTAATATGTTCAAGTCCAACTGTTAACCCATCACTGACAAGTCCACCATGAAACCACGTCACCAAGCATCTCATCTACACATCTTGTAAATATGTCCAGGGATGGTGACTCCACCACTTCCCTGAGCAGCCTGTTCCAGGGCTTTACAATCCTTTCACCGATGAGATTTTTCCTAATATCCAGCCTAAATCTCTCCTGGTGCAACTTGAGGCCATTTCGTCTTGTCCTATGGCTTGCATGGGCCAACACACCAATTCTCACCTCGCTAAAACCTCCTTTCAGGTAACTGTAGAAAGCGATAAGGTCTCCCCTCAGCCCACATGCTAAAAAACCCCAGTTTCCTCAGCTGCTCCTCACAGGACTTGTTCTCTAGACCCTTCATCAGCTTTGCTGGCCTTCTTCAGACACATTCTAGCACCTTGTCTTTGTTGCAATGAGGGGCCCAAAACTGAACCCGGTGTTTGATGTGCGGCCTCACCAGTGCTGAGTACTAGGTGACAATCACTTCCTTAGTCTTGCTGGCCACACCATTTTTGATACAGACCAGGGTGTTGTAGACCTTCTTGACCACCTGAGCACACTGCTGGCTCATATTCAGATAGCTGTCAACTAACACCACTAGGTCCTTTTCTGGTAGGCAGCTTTCCAGACACTCCTTCTGAAGCCCATAGTGTTCCCTGAGGTTGCAGGACCCATTATCACTTGACCTTGTTGAACCTCATACAATTGGCCTTGTCCCATCGATCCAGCCCCAGATCCCACTGTGGAGCCTTCCTACCCTCAAGCAGAACACTCCTGTTCATTCTCTTAAATATCTGTTGTGCTGTATGAATGCCCACAGCCATTTGCACATAAATCAGCTGGTAAATTTTCTTATCAGGTCCACACCATCTTAAAAAGTATTAGACTTACTACTGATCCTTCCTATTCAGCAAGGCTTTATTTTGTACAGAAGGGAAATGTAAGTCTTCTGCTCAGTATTTGTTTTTGTTTTTCTCTGTGTCTTCTGCTAGAATAGAATAAAAAACTATTCAATTTTCAGAATTTTTCCCGTGAACATTTGAAGTAGGGGATACTCAAACTAAACTGTGTTCCCCCAGCACTACTCACAAAAGGCCCATTGTTGTAGACATGAGTACCCTACTGACTGTCCATCATTCCCTTTTTAGGGGATATTTCCCCAGTCAAAACTAACCACTGTAGAAAAGATATTTCTTCCTGTGATAGAAAAGTGGATTATTTTGGTTACTGGAGTTCAGAAAGAAGTTCAATCCTTCTGAGCTCACAACCTAAAGAATGTTATTTCTGACAAATGATTAAAAAACAAATACATAATTAAAATTTAATTAATAAAATCATTAATAAGACTATCCATTTTTAATATATTAGTACTGTGCAACACAATAAAAAGTTAATAAAGCCATAATGTGTTAGTAATGAACAATTAATTACTATAATTAGAAGCTGAAGCTAATGAGCTGAGGAAGTGGTTTAGATTATTAAGGCAGAGTTTTGGTCTTCCTCTTACTATGTCCAGTGGTTTTAAAACTGAATATGGATCAAACTGTGTTTTCAATGTTACACAAATGTAAATCCACAGAAGACAACAGATTACATACTTCCTTGCAGTTAATGTACATTTTTAGAGTACTGTCTCGTAGTGGAGATGAAAGTTTTAATGAACTTTATCAGAAGATGGGATTTATAGTAGCCCTTATGTTATTCCCCGAGTATGACTGTGAAGGGAGACAAAAGTACAAAAGCTAGAATAAATTTATTTTGACTTCTCATGATTTATTTTTTCAGCTCTTCAGTTTACATTTTCATTTATTACAAATAGGTTTCATTAGTTCACTCACTCTACAAATATACAAATAAATTAAGATTCAGGATCGGCAGGTTTCTCACATTCACCAGTGGAAATGCAAAGCCAGAAAGAAAGTCTGTGATAATCCAGTCTGGTCTTTACCATGACAAAAACCATGGCATCTAATCTACTCATCTACATACCAAGCCCAAGAAGCAGCTCTGTTTTAGATATCTCTCTTAGTGAGGACTTCAATATGACCCTCATAAAATTTTTGCAGTGACTACTAAAGCCCCTCACACACACTTGAAAAAGCAGTTTCATTTCTAATTGAATTGCAGGGGTACAAACCTGCTGAGATCCCAGTGCAAGAGAGAAGAGTTGGACTGTGTTTGTTCTCATAGTGTCAACCTCTTCCTCCTCTCTTTCTCTGTACCATCAGCCTTCACATATCCATCCACAACATAATCATCATTTCTGCAGCTGGTTTTCCTCTCATGTGCCTCAATTCCCACTCATCCTACTTTCAGTGTTTCCTCTTTGCTTAGCCTTGTCATTAAATTTCAAGCAACCTTTAGACATCCTCAGGAGCAACTCTCACAACAAGGACTGTCATTAATTTTCTGTCATGGCTGGTAAGTTAAGAAATAATTTTTTTGCTTTGCTTGTGTGTATGTCTTTTTGCTTTACCTATTAAACTGTCTTTATCTCAAACCATGGTTTTTTCTTAATTTACCCTTCCAACATCCCTCCGAGGGGCAGTGAGCAAGTGGCCATGTTGGGCTTAGTTGCTGGCTGGGCAACAGAAGCTCATCTCAAAACGCTACATAAAAAAAAAAAAAAAAAAAAAAAAAAAAAAAAAAAAAAAAAAAACCAAAACCCTTTTAAGTCACTTAAAAAGAAAGAAATTTTTTCTTTTACATAGTTAACTTATTTTTTTTTCCGGAAAC
>JANIJG010019495.1:66635-103162 GCA_024611175.1 Megaceryle torquata
AAACCCAAGAAAAGTAAGTGATGCAAATGAAAAATAATTGCTCACTACCAACTCACCAATGCCCAGCCTATTCTCAAGCAGCAGGCCTCCATCCCCTGGTCAACTACCCCCCGTTTTATTGCTCAATATGATGTCGTATGGTATGGAATGTCCCTTTGGTCAGTTGGGGTCAGCTGTCCTGGCTGTGTCCCCTCCCATGCTTCTTAGAGTCATCGAAACATTGAATCATCGAATCATTTGGGTTGGAAAAGACCTTTAAGGTCATCAAGTCCAACGATTAACCCTACTCTACCAACTCCACCACTGAGCCATATCCCAAGGCACCATATCTATACAGCTTTTAAACACATCCAGGGATGGTGATTCAACCACCTCCCTGGGCAGCCTGTTCCAATGCCTGATACCTTTACAGTGAAAATATTTCCTAATCTCCAGTTTAAACCTCCCCTGGTGCATCTTGAGGCCGTTCCCTCTTGATCTATCACTATTTACTTGTGAGAAGAGAACAGCACCCACGTCTTTACAACATCTCTACATCTTGTGTACCTCCAGTCTACTTATTGGCAGGGTAGCATGAAAAGCGGAAAAGTCCTAGGCTTAGTGTAAGCATTGTTCAACAACAAAAACATCTGTTTTAGTAACATTGTTCTCATCCTAAACCCAAAACACAGCACTATGCCAGCTACTGGGAAGAAAATTAACCCAGTCAAAACCAGGGCACAATATTTATTTGTTATTTGAATGTCTGATGTTTCCAATACTCATAAAATAAACTTTCTTGTCCAGTGTGAGTAAAACAATTTTAATTGTTTCCTAAAGCTTATAATTTTTCAAGGAGTAATCTTTAAAAGGGAGTACAAAACAAACACTTCAAGGCAGGAGTGTAGTCCTTGCTTGTATTAGGTGAGAATGTGGAGTATAAGGAGTACACAACCTATCCAAAGTATTTAAAGCATTCTGAAGATAAATAAAATTTAAAATAAATCATCACATTATTTGTTTGGGTGGCTTCAAAACAAGTGTATCTGGGCTTTTGGGAAGACTTTTTAATGTGTTTCAGTTGTCCACTCATTGACATGAACTGAAACTAAAGCAGTGACCTACCCACAGGTCTCAGAGTAGCATAAATGGTGTTCTAAATGACATCCTTACATACTTTCCCATGGAGCACTGCTGAAGTTCACCAAAAAAGATTTGCAGTCTGGAAAATACTGATAGAGGCATTTTCTAACAAGACAATTCTACTTGGTTAAGTCAAAACACAAACAATGTAACAAAAAGTTACATTGACTTCAGCAGAGGTTTATCTGGAGGCAGGAAGAAGAAGGAAGTTCATTTTTCAATATCCTCAGAAGGAAGTAGTTCTGGATTTTATCGTAGGGATGAAATATATGGATGATACTGTATCCCAATACTTTTCCTGTATAACTGAAAGAGAGTGAAAAATAATTTGAATGTTTAGACTTTGTCAAAATGAAACATTTCAATTGAGAGAAAATGATTTATTTTATTTACACTGAAAATGCTGACATTTTCAAGTTCTGTTTGTAATTCACATGGAGATAAACGTCAAAATTGCCCAATGTCCTGTGAAATGGAACTTCTGCCCTCTTCCTCGTCTGCTTGGAGGAAAGAGATATTAAGTGCGAGAGGATGAATTAGTTTTTGTGTCCGTTCACTCCTAGCTATCTACATTCAAGAAAATTTTTAGTTACTTCCAGTCATGATGACAATTTATGATTAGTTACAGCTGTAGTGTTGACATCTGTCTACTGCAAATTGAAGAGACTGTCTTTCACCCATTAGCAGCAATTCAGTTGAGTTTGAATTCAGCATGGCAACTTATAAACCAAAAGTAGTATTTCAGAACCATTTACAAAAGCTCAAACACTCTATTCTCCTTAAGATGCCAATACAATGAAGGACTGTCCTTGATATTTTGGAAAGAAGCTTGGCCTTCTGCTCTTTCCTGAAACTGGGCAATTTCAAATAGTTTCTTTATTTCCTTTCAAATGGAAAATGTCTGCTCTGAACTCTCTTTAGCTTTTGCGATATTTACCCTGTTATTGAGCTATTACAGAATTTGAAATTAGAAAGGAATGCAATCTATTTATTTTGGATTCACTTTGATTTTTCTCCACTTTTGCACCTTCTAAATATATCTTGGGACTTAGGATATTTTTGGCAAGGCTTCTGAAGACCTGTCTGCCAGAAAAGAAAACAAAATTACTGATCTGGTGAGAAGCAGATGGATTATAAAAGGTACCTGGCATGGAATAGATGTGAAAATGAGGAGCAGGAGGATGGATCTCTGGTTGCAGTCTTTCAGAAAAGTATTCCATTGAACATGAGGATTACCATAAAAATGGTTCTCCATTACTTATACATGCGGTAAACGTTAAGAGTTTGGGGAAATTTTGCCTGTGGTTGTGCACATATGAAGTTTCTGCCCTCTCCTGGTTGGAGAAAATTACTTTCCATTTCTTCCATGTCTCCTGGTGCTTATGGCAGCTCCAGGGCTGGGCTCACATCATGATCACATTCCCTGATCCTTCAGGTCACCTTCATGTTGGCTGGCCTCTGATAAGGGCTGGATTGAGTCTGTTACTCGAGGAAACTTTGGAGCAGGAACGGGAACCCAAATGCCACCAATAAAGCAGATAGAAACAGCTGGAGCAAGCCACCCAGTGCTGCAAACTTGAGCTCATGTTCATATGTGACCTATGAGAACACTGTAGACAAAGACCATTATAGAGATGATCTCTATTTTCTTTCTTCTTATGCGGAATCCTCTTTGGAAAATTGTTGAAATAATATCCTAATGAGCAACTTCCTTTCACAGAAATAGGCATAGCACTCTATACACAACAAACAGTTTAAAGAAAGTTCATCAACCTGCAAAAAAGTGCTAATGCACTGTTCAATTTGAAGAACTGTTTCTGCACATCCTTATTGAAATTCATCATTCTCTTGGATTCCTCTAGGAGAAATAATTTATTTTTTCAAGTTTGGTGGTACACTTGGTTAAAAATCTGTAAAAACATTCAGGAATGCTTTCTACTCCTTATTTTCCAGCCAATGCCATGCTTTGACTTTGTCTGTGTCAACATAATGCCTTTCCTGTGATAACTTGCATTTTCCAAGCATGTTCAGTGGTGTCACACCTATGCAGCTAGTGCTATGCATTGCTAACATAGGTTTAGTTCTTAGGAGTGGCTTTCACATGGACAGTATCATCACCAGAGGCTTTGCCATGGATTTCAAACATGTTGCTTTTTAAATCCACACAGCATCCAATAGGGGTCTGGTCTTGAGTGCAGGTCTAGAACTCCTGGAGGGCTGGGACACAAGCTGTAATACTTAAGCCTTAAATGAAGAGACTGATGCATGGACACAAAGTATTTAAGACACCTTTCTGAATCTGAGCTCTTCTAACAGACTTAGGGTTCTGTTGCAAAGTAGCCTGAAGGTAGGTAGTAAAAATTTGCTCCTTACACTCTGCTTGGGAAAGATTGGCTGATCTTAAATATTGTGATGATAAATCAGATCTAGTCTCACTCTGTGGTTATTGTGATGGATTAGTACTGCAAAGAAACAAAACCTCCTTCACCGCAAATTTATCTATGATAAATATAAATGTTATTCTAATGTTCTCTTTTAACAGTTAAGATCCTAATGGTCTTATATGCACTGGTTTAATACTGGTGTGGTTCCATTTACATCAATGGACCAAGTCACTTTTCCTGATGTACATGGGCATCATATACAGTTCAATAAAAGGAGGCACAGAGTAGCAGGAATAATTAAATAGGTCATTAGGCATTGGGATACCAGTGCCACCAAGATCATATTTCCCTTTGCAAGATGAATGAGGATATTTTACAGTGAACCAGAGCTGAGGCAGGAAAGAGAAGCACTGAGTGGAGTGTAGAGGCTGAATCGTTAAGGGCAGAAGCATGCAGTTTTTACAAGGCCATGAACAGTCCTGCTTTGCCTTACAGGAGAATCAGGAGAGCAGAGCATTTCCCTGGACTATTCAGTGCACAGCTGTGACATTAAGGATAAACCAATCCTCAGTACTGGGCTGACACTCTGTGAGTATAAGACCTTCCTCTGAGGGTCATTTTCTCCATGAACAAGACTGTTCTGGGAGATCACATAGAGGGATTTTTGCTTTTCTCTCTTTCCCGTAGTTTTGCCTAGAAAACACCAGGACCTGTGAAAGTACAATGACATTGTACTAGCCAGAGGCTGCGTACGGATACAGGTGAGGAAAAGCCAATACCTGCCTCCTACCAGCCCCATTCCATTATAACACAGTCAGTGGCCAGAAAGGCAGAATCTGAAAGCCAGGCATTTTGACTTCTGACTTCAGTTGTTTTAAGACACTGTTCACCCTTCATAACAGGGCTCCTTTTTTTTTTTTTTTCCTTTTTTTTTTCCTTTAAAATAGAGTAAAATTAAATAATAATAAAAAAAGGCAAACCATAGAAATCCTTGAATTGGATGTGAGATGGAGTGAAAATAGTTATGCCAAAACCAACAAGTTGTTCTTGCTTGATGGGTGTCACCAGAGCATCATGTGCTGTGCTAATTTCTCAGCTTGCGAATAGACATATTTCAACTGACAGTTGAAAGTGGGCTGCAGATTCCACTTAAAACACATTTTTCATGCTGAATAATGAGGACAAAACACAAACCAATTCTGGCAGTTAAACTACGCACTTAAACCTTTCATAGTGTTGTCAAACACTATAATCGTTCAAAAATCTGAGTTTGAATAGCCTCAATATTTTATTTAATGAATTTTAAATCCTATAATTACCATAATTAAGACACTCCTTTTGGATTATGTTAGTGTGCTGCTCAAAGAGAGAGAAAGCTGTAGGCAATTTTCACTAAAGATTTTCCTGAATGCAAATGATACGTTCAGCTCAGTTTGAACTCTTCGTGATGCCATTTGGGGAAGCATTTTTTTAGAATGTATCAGGCAACTTTGGTGTGGAAAGTCTGTGACACCATCCAAGGAAAGACTTAGATAGAAAGAACTACATTATCTTCATACCTGACTCTTCCTGTGCTGGCAGTGCACCTAATGTAGATGTTTCTACCCCTCATTTGTTAAAATAGGATAACTGGAAAGAAGTAAAAGATATTTGGGTATTGTGAGACCTACCCTGAGGACGGAAAATAAATGTTAGAGGTATGTATGGACTACTGGGAAATAGGATGCAACTTATTGGATTCATACTGGTAATTACTGATGTAAAAAACTTCTAAAGGGAGGTTTCCCAGGGAGGCGGTGGAGTCATCATCCCTAGAGGTGTTTAGAAAACGAGTAGACGTAGCACTTGAGGCTCTGGTCTAATGGATAGACAGATGTTAGGATGAAGGTTGGACTCGATGATCCTAGAGGTCCTTTCCAACCCTAATGATTCTAAAACAGTTTTGAGATCAGGAAATAAATCTATGGGAGAAGGAAGAAGAGGCTTTAGGATGTTTTCGCACTTGCTCCCCTAGTGCCCATCATCCACTGTCCCAGTGCAGCACTAAAGCTACAAAGGTTCCCAGTGAGCCAAAAGTGCTCAATGCGACAGTTAGCAGTACAGGGACAGGAACTCACTGGACAGCTCAGAGCAGCTATAAGGTCTCCAGAGCTCCCTCTCATGGTGTGCTCCGTGGTCCTGGGCTGGAACACCAGACCATTTCTCTGCTGTAGGAGGTATTGATACCCTCTGGTTGGAACAGCCCAACTGAAAGCAAAGGCTCTGAACTTTGGATCAGGTCAGAGCTAAAATGACTGGTCAAGTCACCACCACACAGGGACACTGCCAGACACACAACATTCAGGCTTGTAGATTTCAACAACCAGCCTCTTGCTTTTCAGTGTGGTACTTAAAGGCAGCCTTTCACACACATGCACCTGGGCCATGAACTACCCCAAAAGAAGGATAATGTGTTGAAAATGCATCAAAGAAAGGTTGTGCTCTGCTGTAAGGGGGAGTTTAAGTGAAGAGACTGACTGAGTTGGACGGTGCAATATGATCATTATAGGAACAGGTATTGCCATATCAGTGGGTAGAAAATCAGGGTTACTTGTGGCTCTGTGGCTATATGCACTTTGCATTTAGCAATTTAAAAGGTTTCACAGCAAACAAATCAATATCTCTGAGAGAATTCTGCTTCACACCAAGATCTGCAATTCCCAGCACTGTCAAATGCATCTCTGAGTACAGCACACACGGCATGATGCTCATTTGTCTTACTAGCTGTATAGATGTAACTAACTACCCCCCATGTAAATTAACAACAATTAAAGTATAATAAAGTTATTGGCAAATTTAATTTAAATGGCTACAAGGTATAAAACATGAATTTAATACAGGAAAAAAAAAAGTATTTTTCTTTAGAAGGGCCTAGGGGAAAAAAAGATGTTTATATATTATGAAGAAAGTCAAAATTAGTAGTTGAAGGCAGTAGAAAAATGGTTCTTAGTAACAGGTTCCACTGAAGTCTTTAGCAGTATTCCCTCAGCATCTTGAAGAACTACAGCTGAGATGAGTTGTGATTTCAGCCCCTTCTCCAGCTCATGGTTTCCTAATTAAGTATAACATTATTTAATACTTCTTTCCTGGGGTGAAGATTTACGGTGAAGCCTAAATGAGCAAGATGCCAAACCTCATGAAAGTCTTCAGAACTTAGGTGCCTATCCAAGCCCTAATGATAGAATCACAGAATGACAGGGGTTGGAAGGAACGCCTGGAGATCAAGTCCAACCGCCCTGTCAGAGCACGGGCAGGTTGCACAGGAGCATATCCAGGCAGATTTTGAATGTCTCTAGAGAAGGAGACTCCACAACCTCTCTGGGCAGCCTGCTCCACTGCTCTCTCACCCTCACAATAAAGAATTTTTTTCTCATGCGAGGTGGAATTTCCTGTGTTCCAGTTTGTGACTGTTGTTCCTCCTCCTATCACAGGCCAGCACTGGAAAAAGACAGGCCTCTCCTATTTGACACCCACCCTTCAGATGTTGTAAACATTAATAATATCCTCTCTCACTCTCCAGAGTAAACAGTCCCAGGTCTCTCATCCTTCCTCATAAGAGCGATGTTCCTGTCCCTTAATCATCCTCGGAGCTCTCTGTTGGGTTCTCTCTAGTACTTCCTTAGTATTTCTTAAAGTACAGTTAAAATTTTGTGACCTAACTATTTATTCTTAGCCCCTAACTGTTAAACTACCCATTTTTATTTTGATTTTAGAAATGTAACCAACATAAAAAAATAATTAAAAAAAAAAAAGTTAAGAAGTGGGTACTTAAATGATTTTGAGAAGCATCCTTGGGACAGAAGTTTTCAAGGACTTTTTGGAAAATTAAGATATGGACACCCAGCAAGGAGAACGCTGAAGGTTGTTGGGGCAAGGTAGGAGTCAAGTTTGCAGAGGTTTTTTCAAAATTCACAGATTTTGGTCATCTTGAGCAATCAGCATCAGGAAACCTGGCCCTTAGACTGAGACATGCAGAACTACATTTCTGAGTAGAACTTTAAATCTAACTGAAGATTTTTTATCTTCGTGTAAATTACTATAAAACACAGAACAAAAAGAGATGAATTTTCAGTTACCAGTTTGTCTCCTTTCATATGTAAAACTAATTTCAATCAATGAAAAAGACAATCAAGTTTATAATCTAATGAAAGCTGGCACAGTCTTACTGATTTAAGTGAAGTTAAGCTGTTTCTCAAGCAAATGAGCCTTTGACCTGAGAAGGATGAAAGATGTTTTCATTTATCCCAAAGGAGGATTTTTAAAACATTTAATCATTTCATTTACCTTTGATTTTGTCCAGAAAATTTATCTTTTGCCTGTGATTAAAATCCTATACTTCAGGGCATGTTTCCTACAATATATCCTATTTCTTAGGTGCTGGAGGTATGCCCTAGAGAGTACTATTCCTTACTTAGTGTGTGTCAGACCACATTTAACATAGTCCATTACACTGACACAAGATTTATCCTTCTGATAAAAAAGAAAAAAATCTTCATCTGGGCAAATAGACCTCAGACTAAAGTTCGATAGCAGTTCAGAATGAAAAAAAAAGTCTGGCTTATAAGACACTGCTAGTATTCACAAGCCCAGAGGTTGTGTTTGTGGTGCCTGTGCTAGCGTTAGATATCATTTAAAAGACCAAAGAAAGGCAAATTATTGTATTAGCTCTATCTTCAGGCCAGTTATAGAGGTACTGATTACTTGTCATATCTTCTACAGACAACAGGAACTTCACCCTGCAAATAAGATGCTCTAAGTTGAGAGGAGTCTGTCTCCTTGGTTAAGACATTACACTGTCGAAAGGAAGCTGCTGTTATAAAAAAATATTTAATCTTAAAGCAACATAGACCAAAATAATTTGGACATGAGGACTTAGGTTCCCAACTATAACATTGATAACAATATCAATATCAACTAATAGAAGATATATATAAATTTGATGTTAAGAATAAACACTGAAATAGGACTCTTTACAAATATACCCATAGTGTTTAAAATTTCACTGAATATGGAAGTGAGTGATTTTCTAAATTACCTTCTAAATTTATTATTTTTCTAAATTTAAAAACAGGACTACTGTAATATTCAAGTAAAGTAGTACCATTGCACTAGCACTCATGGCAGAGGTCAAAGTTTCTTATAAAAGACCACATTTTGGACCATGTATTACATACCACTTGATTCCATGCAATTGTTTGTATTTGGCTACCCAATTTGCAATGAGTTACCTGACTATTTGCATTTGGTTAAAGAACTGAGCATTTTAGGCCAATTCTCAACTTGAATACACAGAACTATGAACTCCATCTTTTTGCCATGGTCACTACTCTCTGTGATTAGTTAATTTCATGGTTTATTTTTCTTTACTGTTAAAAAAATTATTTCTTATTTCTTTAGATTTGTCTCCTTTTGATCTTGTTACTTAAATAGGAAAATCACTTAGTAAACAACAATATAAATTCATGTTGTTTCTTAGAAATTGCAGTCAGGTAACTACTGACTTTTATTTTTGACAATATCTTCTAAGACTTTCATTGTAACATGACCTTTTAAGCCCTAGAATAATTTCTATGGTCTTCTTTAAAATGGAAAAAAAAAACCAAAAACAAAAACAAAAAGTCCCTTAGTTTTTCAATATCTTCTTTAAAGTTAGGATTCTGGAGAAAGATGTGTTATTCCACAATAAGGGATAAGGATTCCATACCTTATGACGATCCCTTATGAATGGAGCATCTCCCTTATGATGAAAGGCTGACGGAGCATGGTTTCTTTAGCTTGGAGGAGACTGGGGGGTGACCTCAATATTTATAAATATGTAGAGGGAGAGTGTCAGGAGGATGGAACCAGACTCTTCTCATCAATGTCCAATGATAGGACAAGGGGCATTGGTTGCAAACTGGAGCACAGGACATTCCAAAGAAATTTAAGGAGAAATTTTTTCACAGTGAGGGTGCCAGAGCAGTAGAACAGGCTGCCCAGAGGGGTTGTGGAGTCTCCTTCTCTGGAGACATTTAAAACCCATTTGGACACATTCCTGTGTGACCTACTCTAGGTGGTTCTGCTCTGGCAGGGGGGTTGGACTAGATGATCTTTTGAGGTCCCTTCTAACTCTTAACGTTCTCTGATTCTGTGATTCCACCATAACTAGTCTTACTGCAGTCACACAGGGAAGCCATCTCCCAGTCTCTGCTTTGGATCTTACCTCCCAATTCAGACTAAATTTACCCTCTAATCTCAGTAGCCATGCCTTTCTAGACATAGTCTTCTATCGTCTCTCTTGCATCCCAGTACCTACTTCCACTTTTTAAAGGTCTTTCATAGAAGTCATTTTACCCAGTGATGCAGGGCGAACTACCAGGCTGTGTTTCTCATCCTAATTAATTACTTTTCCATTGTCAAACTTTTCATGATCAGCAAAAGCTTTCAACAATCATTCTGTAACTGTATTTACACTGACAAAATGTTAAACCGAATCAGTTTCCTCCACCTTTAGAGACTCAGTCTAGTCATTCCTCCTTTTCAGTTGACACTTATGTTTTGTGACCTGTTCATTCACAGTCCATTTAGTTCATATTTTATCATTTCTATAGACTATTTGGCTTATAATCAGACTATCATGCTTTACTAAATCAAATGCCTTTAAAAATTGAAGTATACTCAACAGAGTTTCATCATACATACATACTTAAACTTGACAAAATGGTACATCTCTCAGGACCTATTTCAACAAAACAGTGTTGACTAATACTGATTATACTCCGTAACTTTATTCACTTATCGATTGCATTTTACATCAGCATTTTGTCTGTTTTCTATGAGACTAATGCTGGGCTAAATACCCATCAGTGATGAAGATTCCCTATTCACTTTTTAAAATATTGGCTAAAACTAAACATTTTTCCCATTTTTTAAATTTCAGTAGTATTCAAGATTAATTAAAAATTAATGCCTACAATCAGAGTTTATTTAGCCAAATATCCAAAACCCTTTTGGTCAAAATTACTAAAAGAACACATTCCTGTCTCCTCTGTACACTTTCAGTTGTGTAAAGTAACACAGTTATTTGAGTTTTGAATTTATATTTTTATGTTGCTGTCCTTTCTCCCATGCTTTTTATGTGTGTGTGCAATCACTCAAAACCAATGAATCTACACCTAGATATATTTGCATATCACTCAGAAACATGGGTGCAGGTGTTAGCTAACACTTCCATACACTCACGAAATATTAAGAATTACTGACACCTAGGCAGAAAATGGGAGTGTACAATTAAACTGCATATCATTCTGTTTGAATAGACTTTAAAGTCAAGGGATAATGACCTTAAATAAGGTTATTAAAAGAAATGACTGGGAAGATAGCAAGATGTCACTAGTTTATGAAAAATTATAGTGTCTGTTTGGGTTTGGGTTATAAAATGAGGTGGAAGTGGGACATGGAGGGGAAATTTCCTGTGACATTTGCACATGAAAATTATTCCTCTTGGTTATTGGACTCTATTTATTCTGGTTTAACAAGCCTAGCATCTTGAGTATCAGCTTTGTACACTGTTTCATTTATCTAAAGACTTGAGGCAATCACAGCAAAATCTTATTCTGTGTAGTTCTTAATAACACCATGTATTCAACCCTTGGCTAATTCAGGTGTATGAGGGGCAATACAAATTCAACTGCAGTAATGACAAATATTCTATATTGGTTTTGGATGGATTGATTTTATCTTCTTGAAATTGCTAATATTCCTTTGTGGTACATGCCACCAAGGTTATGGAGTTGAGCAGAGCTGCATAGAACCTATATAGATGGTGATGTGTGATTCCCTATTGTCTGTTTAGAGGCTTGGTTTACTTCTTTCACATATATACAGGAGACCCCCTCCTATAGGGCCCCCAACATAGGTGCAAGTTATTAAATTACATTTATTGTGGGCCTTTTGCCCCAAGCCTACCATTACCAGGTTTTTCAAAAGTTATAATCAAAACAAGTTGATCTTCCAACACCAGGTACTTAAGGCAAAACTGGCAGAACCCATTGCAGCCCCGTGTGGCTCTCAGATAAGCTGAGCCTTAAAACCAGCTGATTCCCTTCAAAAGGATACCCTTGCCTTTCTGTTGCTCTTGCACATTGATGATTTCCAGGATTTACTTGATCACTGCTATGAAATTCCCCTGCAATGAGACCTTCCAGAGTATACTGGCACAGTCAGGTTGTAGGTGACTGTTGATGACTCCATGTCCCTCCTCACATTCTCCCTGTCCTGCTGTCATTCCTCATTGTGTTTTTTCATCATTTTCTCATGTCTCTGTAGTTCTTTCTGCCAGTCCGATTCAACACCCACCAACTCTCTATGAGGCTGTCCTGGCCAGTGAACACCTGCTTTGCACTGAGGATTTTCTCTGTTTTGTCTAACACCTACTAGAAAGGAGAAACTGTCTCTTTTAAAAGTAGGATTAAAGCACTGACCAAACACAGCACTTAGGCACAACCTGAACCATAAGCAAATCAATAGGATGTCTCATTTGTTCACATGCTTACAATTAAACGTATTGCTTAATGCTTCCCTGGATGGGAGCCAAAACACAGCAGTAAATTGAGTTGAGATCCCAGAAATTACATTCCTTTTACTGAGGCAAATTCACCCTTCGTATTAGCAGATGACACAGACACATAATCAAGCAATTTACAGTTTGAGGTGGTTTATTTCAATTTCTGCAAGTATGGTGCTTTGCCCTACATTAAATAAAGAAGACAGAAATCCAAAAGAAGTGATGGTTTGGCACTTTGCTGCAAAACATGCCTTACCACTGGACATAGTGGCTGAGCTCTCAGGTTACATTGCATCAAACAAAGACTCTTTAAAGAAAGATCTCAGCAGCATAAAGGTTTTAGCAATTAGAACAGAAGGGGAGAGACAAGAGATTACAAACATGAATTGGGAGACTGAGCTCTGATAAAAAGTCAGAATAAGAATGAATAAGCAAGGATGTGATACAATCCTAAGAAATAACAATTCTACACTATATAAGCAACTCCCAGGAACACAGTAGATAACGTGAACAAAACCTTTCATGAGTCCTTCAGCTTCCTTCTCCTTCTTTCCTCAAGGAAGAAATGTGTACACTTTAATGCTCAATTTTGGCAGACTTCATGGATATGCTGTCTTGTATTTCCAGCAGAAAGAAAGGAATGACTAGGTGGTGGTGCCTAGTCATCCCATGCAGTGACAAAACTCAACTTGTGTCTCCAGGTCTCAGCTTCTGGCTTTGCCACAGTAATGCCAGCCCTTTTTGACCCAAGCTGCCTTCATGGAAGCAGCACAGCAGAATGGCTGTTGACAGGGATTTCCACCACCCCAGCCTGAGCTACACTTATAAAATATCATCCCAGATGGGACTTTAAAGGTAGAAAAGCAGCACGTGCCTGGGAAGACCTAAGTGGTTCTGTATTTGTATTAGAACAAGTCAGCTAAAGAAGGTGGCCTGGGGACAGATCTGAAAGTGATGCAGTATGTAACAGTCTTTGATATCCAGGGCAATGTCAGCTCTAGGTCAGTCAAGAGAATAAGTCCTATGAGGAAAAACTATAATCTTCAGCTAATTTTTTTCTTATTATATAATTTAAGATTGTAATTTTTTTATTGGTTTGTTGTTTTGTTGGGTTTGGTTTATCTTTTTTTCCCAGGCTTGGAGCCTAGGCAAAGAACACTGCAAGAAAAGAAACTTAAGGATACAGATAGAAATGTGCCCACAGATTCACTAGGAAAAGTCTTAGAAATTATTGTGTTTCATTTTCATTATTCCTTCCACAGCTGAGATATTTTTCTTAGGGATGTCTCTCCATGTTGCACACATCTTTTATCTCATAAGCAACATGTTAATGAACTATTCCTCTCACTAAATTCACTACCTTTTCCCCACAAGAAGATGATTTGCATTTATTTTCTCAAAATTGTTTTTCAGTCTTTGATTATCTTTATTTCCTTCAGACCAGCCTTCCAATTCTCTGCAATATTGATATTTCATTCCTAAAATATTTTTTTTTTCTTGCTGCTATTTCCTTCTCCTTTACTACAACTTGCAATCTTTATCATTGCACAGTTTCTCCTTTCTCAGCAACCTTTTAGCCATTCCTTCCAAATCTAGACATGTATCTCTGGTTGCCTTATCAAAATATTGACAAAATGTTTTTCAAGAAGCTGGTTAACATTCAGTGCATCCTGACTCATTTCTCTCCTGGCAGACATCTACACAGTTAAAATCCCTTCTTCCTACCAATTCCTGTATTTGGGATGACTCTGATAGATACTTTCCTCAGAGCCCCATCCACCTGACCTTCTTTTGCTATCTTATTACAAATGCTAAAACTGAAAGACCACACCTTCCTCCCTTCTCTCTTTATCTCTGCCTATATACATGCCCCAAATTATTTTACATGCATGTATGTTGAGAGAGAGATATATAAGGCAAAACCTTCTTCCATATTTCCCCGCCTTATATTTCTGGACAAACCAAATCCCTTTACATGAGTATTCCACACATATGGATTAACTCAACACATCTATTATTTCAATACTGCAGGACTTTATGTTTTAATTCCTTGACTTCTTGTTGATGTAAATGTTTTTTGTGCTCTTAATCTCACTTTCGAGTGGATGTGAAATAATATGTAGGGAGACCTTGTTCAAGAAGAAACCTATTTTGGGGGGGGGGGGTTATGTTTTGAGTAGAAATTACTTGTATTCTATAATTTTATTCTATTTTCATATTAAATGAAAAGTACTACTGAATAATAACACTTTTCTGGGCATTGTGGAGAAATACACAATTATGTGGTTACACGCACAACTATGCATGTGGGCTATGCATTTTGCCCATATACAGCAACACTTGAATGCCTCTGTTCTTCTCTGGGGTTAGCAAGTAAATCCATGTATTTTAGTATGTTATATGTGTAGTAACTGACAGCAGTTTCTGACCAGAGGCGTTCAAGAACTGGAGACTATCCCTTACTGTTTTTTCTGCCATTTCCCATAGATGCCAAATGCTGGGCCAGATCCTCAGCTGGACTCAGCACATGAGCCTGAGGTTCAGCATTTCAAAGCATGACAGAAATGCTTTAAGTCAGATGAGCCCTCTAAACAATTTTTTTTTTTTTTTTTTTTTTTTGCTTATAGCAGCCCATGTCATGTGTACAAATAGATTATATGATGGAGTCATCTGTGGCTCAGGTATATGAATAGACTCAGCTTTGACCAAATCAATAAAAATGTTTTTAGCCCCATGTTCCAATTCTGTATATAACTGTAACCTATTATCTTTTGTAGGGTGACAACATCAAACCCTTTAAAGAAGTGATGCATTTTATAATCAAACATAAAAGAAACAATTAAAGAGAGACTGAAACTTGAGCTCAAAAATACAGGTGATCATAGCAATCACACAACCGGAGGCTAACATAAAATCACTAAAAAAGGAGTTACAAATGGAACGTTTTTCTTTCAACAAGAGAACTAAGATCTTAGTCCTCTTGACAATTATCCTAAAGAATAGGAAAGCTTTTCTTTATAATGAAAAGACGAGCATGTCTGAAGAGTAACAACCTGGCAGGGCAGGAGAGAGAACATGCCCAGACAGAGGAGCCCAGTTAACTTGTCCCAAAGTCAGAGAGTCATTCCTGGACCATTCAACACCTTACAAGTGTGGTGGCCAGCACCTGGTGCAGCTTGTCCTAAGTGAAATAGCTTCTTGGAAGGAAATGCAGAACAAGAGGCAAGTGAAGCACAACCCATCTAGTCTGTAACTACAGAAAACACCAGCTGAGTCTGCATCTTGAAGAAGAGCCATGAGGTGTTCCCATGGTGCCGCACTTGGTGGTATGTATGTTTGGGACCAATTGCATGGTCCCAACATCAAACCAAACCCATTCACTCTATTTGATCATTGCAGTGGAAAAAAAAAAGTCTCTATGGAGTATCTTCTTCCTTTGCAGGTCTTTGTTACTGTACATCTCTCTGCTATTCCTCTCTGTGGATGATCTCTTTCCCCTGCATTAGCAGTTGCTGGCAGGGTGGACATCAGCAGAGGTTCATGTCCCATCTGAGTGCTGGGTGTGAGAACTCCTATTGCCATCCAGTGTAATGGCAGG
Source organism: Megaceryle torquata (assembly GCA_024611175.1). NCBI lineage: Eukaryota > Metazoa > Chordata > Aves > Coraciiformes > Cerylidae > Megaceryle > Megaceryle torquata. The sequence continues at coordinate 82,324 of JANIJG010019495.1, forward strand.
TGAGCACATGCAGCAGTTTTGGCTTTAGCCCATGACTCAGTGCAGATTGTGAAACGTCCTTGAAGAAGCCTTGCAAATGCTTTAGGTTCACTGACCCTCTATGACAACCCAAAACAGTTGTGGTCTTTGTGCCATGCCAGTTTTCCACTAGTGAATTCCACCAGCTATACTTGGGTATCTTCTGTCTCAGTGACAGGCACAAAATGCTGATCAAAAATATACTGATTTTATTTGAGTTCTTTATCCTTTCAGTATTTAGTACTGGTTATTTTAATGTACAAGTGCATTCAGATTCTTCAAATACATTTAGAATTGTTATTTAGGTCAAGTAATTTGAAAAAAAAAAAATTTAGATATGTCTGTTTTGAAATTGTAGTGGATAAACTCTGGACTGTTAGACACAGATAGTATCCCTGTACAGTGAATCATCTGAAGGGCTGTAGAAAATGTATTTCTTTCTGCATACAGACTGATGATGCTAAAGTAAAATTTAAAGAGTGTCTTCATTGTTAGAAGTACTATTCAGGTTCTTGTGGAGCTACATGTTTTTAAACTGCCTAGCTGAAAGGGAGGCTTTTCTTCATCTGGAGCTCTTAAAACCTAAAAATATAATACAAATGCTTTTGCAGTTAGCTTATCATCATTATAGTTGTAAAGAAGAACTTTCACATATACACTGTATGCAAAAAGGACTTGAATTTTCCTATTACATTCCACCATTGTGTCCTGCTCAAACAAAACCAGTATTTTAATCTTAGAAAGTATATGTACAGTATAAAATCCTTAAAAAACCAATCATTTAAATTCCAAACCAATAAAAAAATTTAATAGTTCCATCAATAGAGCTAAGCATGTTCTTCACTGATAGATCGGATTCCTAATGAAGAACAGTTGTTTAAAATATCTTATCATAAATACCAGTTCCTTTTGTCAATAAATAAGTATCCCCAGAAAAACTTCCAAACTGCACTTGGATAACAGAGTTATTACACACATGCATCCAACTCTCAGTTTAGCAAATACACAAAGACACATTCATGTTTTCACTTGACAACAAATAATATTTAAATACCTTGTCAAGATACCTTTCTACAAACGTCCTTGATTACTAGTCAAATCTGCAGGTAAAATCTTCATTAAAGCAGTTGTTCTGGCAACATAATTTGGCACTCTATTAACTTCTGTTTCTGCTTTTGCACAAACAAGATTTGCCACAGATCACTGGTTCAAACAAGAAGTCTAAATGAAGTATCTCAAATTAAGTTTGAATTGATTTACATCGTGAACCAATGAACCAGCAAATTTTCTTGTGTGAGTTTGCATGTGCAGAACTAAAATACTTACAGGAGATACTGTCATCCTGGCAATTAAGGCCATCAGATGAGGAAGACCAATTTCCTCATTTGTTTTCCCTTCTCATTTCATAGGAAAAAAATACAGCTGACATCCCTCCCTCTTTACTTTCTCATAAACTCATCCAAGCAAAAAGCATTCAATCTCAAAATCTCCAGATAAAACAGCTACATGGGAAAAACAAACTCTATGTGAAGAAAAGGACAATTTACAAACATTTCAGAATAATAAATGCACAATGAAGAACTATAATGTTTTGAGACAGAAGCATGTTTCTGCTTTTTAATGACATAAACAGTCTATTTTAAGTTCTATCACTGAAAGGAGCAGAGTGAATTTAGCAGACAGAAATATGTTGGGACATAGATAAAACTATATAAACTGAAAGCTGATGTGATGCTTTGAAGCAGTCTTCTGTATTATTTTGAGCATATCTGACTAAGCATGGTGCTTAACAATCTAAATATTACACTAGTCTTTCATAGAAATAATTGAACTCTTTGCTGCATAATAAAGAAGAACAGAGACAGGCACTGTTAAGGTTTTATGCTGAGAAGAGTATGTACTTGTCTGTAAGCGTGTGTGTGTTTGAATATGTGTTTCTTCGGTAGAGATTATGAGCCATGTAGGAATAGAGTGCTTAATCAAAAAGAAAACAAATGATGAAGCAGCTGTTAAGTATGGCACAAAAAAATGCTTCAAGCAGTTAAGGCTGATCATCACAATGGAAATAGCTTTTTGATAGCTTACATTCCTGTGACAATAATTAAGAATCATGTTTCCACCAAAAGGCTTTATAGACAGAAGGGGTTTTAAATCGATGGGCAACATTTTTATCTTGAAATGAAAATTAATTATTCAGTGTTGAACGTGCTTTCTCACACTTAACTGCCTGTGATGTCTATTTTATTCTCCACCATAATTCAATTAATATACCATTGTTAAAGGAGTTTTTGTTGGTAGTGATTAACTTTTGTAAAAAAATTACCATAAAGGAATATGACAAAATTGAATGGTTCTTAAATTAAGCTATAGTTCAGAATTTTTTGGCAGAGTGTAGTTAGCTGTTAAGTACTCTTTGACAAGGGTGTGGATATGAGCATTTTGTATCACACCCTTTGAGCTTGCATAAGCACATAAAGAGATTTGAATAATGCATGAAAAAGAAATGTAGGATTTTCCAAAGTGCTCTATGTGCCCCTAACTACTTTCTTACACTTAAGCCAGTCAGAAAACATCTTGAATTTAATTGGACCAGTTTCAGGACACCAATGACTTGAGAATCTCATGCTTATTGAGAAGAAAAAAAAAATTATTGTCTTTTTGACTATTATGTGAAAATGAAGGCATCTATCACAAAACTGTCATGACACTTACAGGAAAATGATGCGTCTTTGGGGAATTATTCAGACTGTTTTGACAAGCTCTACCATCTGAAAATGGGGCTGGAAATGTCCTCTTGGCAAGAGATATTAGACAACATAAGCCTCCACAAGGGCAGCTCTTGTCTCACTATTGCCATTTTCATCTTCACAAGTAACAGAGCTGATAGAAAAAAAAATTAACATTGCAATTGGTGCTTCATTTAATTTCATTTCATTCAGTACTCCAATATTCTTCCGTTATTGCCCATATCTTCTGTGGCTCTGAGTGGTGCATTTTGATTTTCAGATAAATCTTTCTTTATTTAAGCTAATGCTTCATAAAATACCAGAAGTATGAGACTAAAAGTGGTTTTCTTGAAGAAACCCCTTAATGTTTCCTTACTCAGTGTAAGTTCATTATCTAGTCTCCTTCTGAAGCTGAGAATATGGTCACTCAACATCTTAAAAACAATTTATTGGAGGGCAAGAGGTGTAATTCTTTCAGTTCTTTTTTTATTTCATGGGTGTTTCTGCTATAGCCAAGCACTACTTAAAGAAGTAGTGATGAGTCAGAAAAGCATGCACTCTCTACATTTTAGATAATTAATTGCTTTGTAAAACCTCTTAATATCACATCAGCTTGAACTAATGCTGACTCTACCCACAGCATATGAAGCTACAGAGGGCAAACAGAATCCCGTATTCTTGTTACTGCCCCCCAAAATACTCCTGCCTTGCTGCCTTCTAAAATGTCTCTTCCAGGTAGAGATTGCTCACTAGCCCAGCACAGAAGTGGAACGGTCCACACCCCCTCTCATTTCTGGAGGTTTGTTGGTAAGCCTATCATCAACCTCTGAGTCACTCTTTGCAATCAGGAGGCTCTAACTGATTTATGCTTTTAAACGTTGAGAAGGGCATCCATGGAAAATTGATACCATGGAAGCAGAGTAAGCTACCATGCCATGTTCTGAGAATGTTACTGGTGAAATAAAGCTCAAAATTATTTTGTCATCCATATTTCAAATAGTGAGTAGTTTCAACTACTTCAAAAAACCTAAGGTCTTTCCTGCCTTTAAGCTGATTTACCTTATGTACACATCAATATATATGTCCTCACCAAGCAGAGCTATCACTTGTAATTCAAGAGATTCTAAGTTCAAGTAACCAAAGACAAATATTCCCGCAGTTCACGTTTTGTCTATGAATGTGTTATGGGGTAAGGGCCACAGTGATGTTGGAAGAAGTTTCTGTGCTATATCCCATTTTTTATTTGAAGAAACATGGTACGATTGAAGTAATAATGCCAGATATCAGTCCAGGAATGTATTTTACTATGCTGCCTAAATGTTGAATTTGAAAATACTTTTGTCCTTTCCTATCATGTTTTCCACCTCACTAACCACTGACATTTCTTCTACATTGACTATTCTAAACAATTAGCTGAGAAACATTCCTTGCAAATACCTCACCTTTACTCAATTAGGATCTTGCTTCCTCTTCAATCAACAGGACTTCTTTCTATAGGACTACCCAAAATGAAGAGACCCTCCAAGAGAGGTAAGGCTGCCAGAAGCTAGCCCTGAGATAATTCGCTTTTGTTAATCAGATGTTTTCCCCACTTTGAAGAGGCATAAGTTGAGAAAGAAGCAAGGAGAGCATTTGTGCAGAACACACCTTTTAAAACATAGGCAGAAATGTTAGGATTTGACTTTATCCTTAAGCTGATAAAAATCTTTAACTCCTTTGCCACATCAGGCACTTGTGAATACTGCAGATTAATGGCTTCTGCACTAACTCACTGGTTTGGCTCTTAGTGTCAAGCCAAAAAATGAAAAAGAAATAAACCATCCAAAAACCATCAGACAATTTCTGGTAGGAAAAAAAGCCACAAACAAACATGCTAAATTCAAAGAAAAGCATCTATTATTAGTCCAGGCTATTAGTGCCTGCTACCATTTGGTCCAGTTGGAGGGAGCACAAGACTAGTACAAATCACATATTAGGACAATATATTTAATACAGAGCTAGAGCAAAATGTTTCTGGCATATTTTAATAGATACAATAATGTTGCATCAGAAATCTGTCCTTGAGATTTTCTTTCAAGGGAACTGCCCTGGAGTTAGTTGCAAAAAAATCAGTGGTCTGGAAATTATGGAATTTAAACATGTTTACCTCAGTGTATGCCAGTGTTTGCAGCTGTTGAAGTGAGCAGAGACTTGTCCTACTGAGGCTAATTCTCCTAAATTAAAAACTGCTTCTGTTCCATGTCCTCTCACATACATTTAGCCTTTGCAGACCAAACTTGCAAATTTGGAACATTTTATAAATACTTTCAAGGAAATAGAGGCAAAAATGTTCAATAGAAATGTTCTTTACCAAAACTGTGTTAATTTAGCATTATTTTCAGAAACGTAGTGCAATCTTCAGTGAGGAAAAGTGGAAGCATTTCATTGCCTTTCACTATTACACTATATAAAAAATAATAACATAATTAAAATATATATTTTAATGTAATTAAAGCTAAATTTATAGGCTGTAGATTTAAGTGGAACATTTCAGTGGCTTCACTTTTTCTGTTGAGGTTTAACAGGTCATTATGGCTCTTCAGATTTTCTAAGCATGACTAGTTTAAAAGCTGAAAATTCTAAAAGAAAATCACATCATAAATTTCAGACTTCCAACTGTTTTCAGCAAATCTTCACACAAGTTGGTAGAGTTAAATATAAGTTCCTACACTTCAGACTGATTCTGTAAAAATATGGAGGATAGATTAATCTTGGTCCAAATTATACAGAGAGTCAAAGCATTCCTGTCTGTTATTTAATTACTGTTGTTATCATTCTTTCACCAAAGGATTTTTCTCTTATGCTACATTTGTGCAGTATGTGAAACTAGGAACACTATGTCCTAACTGTGGAAGCTTACTGTGATGTAAAGCCACTATATATCACCTGTTCCTTCCTACCTTTTACAATTAAAGTTCAGGAGCAGAGTTGAACTGTTAGTCTTTTGTGTTTCACCAACCACAAAGGTGTTAATTCATGAAAAATAGTAGATTAGAGTGTACAAAAATGAACCCAAATAATATATTGGGTGGATAGGATGGCAGCAAGTGAAAATTCCCCTGGAGAGAATTTGGAGCAACATCTTGTATTGCATAGAGTCAGCTCCTTGCTGGGCTGACTTACAAGACCTCCCCTGGAGGTCTCTTTAAAATGAGAAAAACCTCAAAGTCTCTAAGACTAGAAAATATATTGAGGTGTTTGCAGTAGGAGTTTATGAAGAGAATACAATGATCTGAAAAAAAATAAAAAGGAGTAGATTCAAAAAAGATTTTTCACTCTCGCTCATGAAAGAGAAATCCATAAGTGCGGCTTTTCCATATGACAAAGTGATATGGAATATTCACTGTGGTTTCACACAGCTGGGTCAATAAACTTCCATTAACTATGGACAAACTGTCAAAGTGACCTGCTGCCCTCATTTCTGCAGAATGACTTGGCCTTATCTGTCCATATTAATATGAATTTTAACCCTTTGGTTTGGCATTTTAATTCTTCATCCATTAGTCTCACATTTCTGTATTATCAGCTACTACTATTGATTTTAAAGAATACATACAGTCAATTTCCACACATGTGTTTGCAAAGGTCAGCAGAGGACACTAAAATGTGAGCTCTGCTAGAGGTCCAGACATTATGCTTCTCAATGATTTTTATTATGTTTCCTTCTGGCCAAGATTATTTTAATGAAAGTAGAAGTAGTACTTAACATAACTGAAGGATCACTAGATGTCCTTGCAATCTGAGTTTTCAAGGGTTCATTTGTGAGGTTTTTTTTTTACAAGACAAGTCTAAACAGAGGCAGTGCAATCCCAATCCCAGAAATATCTTTCTCCAGGCTGAGTTTCTCCTGATGTGATCATCAGACATCTCAAGACACTTGTGTTTTATTGAAAGGAAGCAACTGTTAATTGGCACGCAGAAACAAATGCCAACAAAGCAACAATCTGAATCTCAGCCCTCACATACCTGCACATACTTTAAAGCATGCAAATAGCTCCAACAACAATTGAATTTTTTTCGGACTGAGATAACCCCTACACAGATTTTTTTTCTATGCTTTCCTTTTTTTTTTTTTTTTTTTTTTTTTTCCCTAATTAAATGGAAGCCAGGCAGTAGAGATCGATTTCATATTTGACTGAAATACCATGGACTGCAGTCTCTCTGTTGCCAAGAAGGAGGTTTCACAGACATTCTCTGTTTAGAAAGTTTAACCCTGATCTTCCTCCTTTTTTACCCTTTTGGTGGAAAATGTAAAAACTTTCTGTCTAATATCTTGCTAATGGGGAGAGAAAAAACTTCTCCAATATTTAATGGAAATTTCTAGAGACCTCTGCCACTTAGAGGGAGTATAAGGTGTTACAACTTTTGTGATGTTACCTGAGACAGATTTGCTATCTGGAACATTTTTACTTAAATGGAAAATGAGCATGCATTATACTGCAGAAAGTATAAAGACCATATATTCATTGGGAGGCAAGTCACCAGCCTTAGTGGAGCTAATTCAAGTTGTACTCAGTAACAACTCATGCCAAAACTTCTAAGTAAAAAGAAGCCCAACTTGCTTTTCCTTGAGCAGCCCTTTCATGGGCTTTTGCAGGTAAGATAAAGATTGAACTGGAAGAAATAGACAGCATCATTCTGGGACCCATCTTAAAACCACCTTTTCATGTATGTAAATTTTTCACACATGAGTTTCACACCCTTTGATATCTCTTGAGCTATCGGTATCCATAAATTAAGCTCATACAGATGTATTTGCAAGAAGAGGCGGTTTCTCAAGAACAAATAATCTTTTCTGCATCAGTAGGAAAGCGACTGATAGCCCTCCAGTGTGCTTTAGATTTCATACTCCGTTTGTAACAAAAGCTCCATAACACTCCCCATTACAACACAAACAACAACACAATCATTTAGTTCTGCAATTTGAGAGGGACAACGTCTATTTCAACATTCCCAAAGGGGGTTCAAATGACTTATTGATCAATTGATTAATAAATGTCAGTGGCCAAAGGAGAGAGCAGCTCTGCTGCAAAAATAGCTGTCAGAAGAGCCCATAAGTGCCTGAGCTATTAGGAGTGAAAAAATTAATCTGACAGAAGAACAGAGCAGTGATTGTTTTACATTAAATGTGAGAGAATGCATGATCTGTGTTTCCAAAACTTGTCAGATATAATAATGACAAATAGAAACTTCATTTCTGGAATAAAGATGTTTATGCACATATTTTGATAGGCCACATATGAAAGTTTGGAATTGATTAACTTTTCATAGAATAGCTGCTTTGAGTTATTTCTCCTAAAAGTTAGCAACTGATGCTCTAATCATGCTTAAGAATCATAACAGTTTTTAACAAATAAAGCTGAATACTTTTCCTAGCTAACTTTTAAATTGTTGGTTTTGGCACAGGTAAGGGTAAGTTGAACCTGTATGTTTTCCCATATTTGGCTATTGGTGCTTTCTCCTAAAGATTTCATTGAAATGAAGTTGTGATGTAGAACATACGTTCCTGAAATACTCGCTGCTGTTTATTATTAGCTTTCATTTTCAGCTAAGGGGCATCATTATCGTATTTAAAATTCATCTGACAGGAGGCAGTTCACATGTGTTGGAAAGGTTGTCTTTGTAGCATTACTGTGGTAAGGGTATAAACGAGATACTGGGAGGTAGATGCTTATCTATATGAAAAATCCTTAACTGATCTGCCTAACTATAGACAACTGAGCTATAAGAGTAAATAAATCTGTGCCATCCCTTTCTTTTAGCAGAGGGTTTGTATATGTAATGATTGCTCACCCAAATTTGTGAGATTGTTCTTATAGGTACCTTAAAGACTAATCTTTTACTAATGTATTTGGACTTCATTTGGAGGCTGCAGATGTGGCAGTGACTTTCATTCCCTTCCTACACAGGAATCTACATTCTCAGCAGATCTGACAGACAGGCGCAATGTGATGATAGGTATTACTGACTTTGAATACCTGTCGGGGAACCATACCTGATTAAATGATTATTCAAACTCATACAAAAAAGCTGTGAATCAGGATTTGAACTGATTCTCCCCAGTTGCCAGTCACCTCATGTAACAAAATCATCCCACTGTCGTCACATCAGCTGTGCTGGTAAAACATCTATTTCACCCATAAAAAAAAAAAAAAAAAAGATGTAACCATCAACTTATTTGAACTACAATCATAGCAGAAATAAGACCTCTAAGAATTTCCTACATGTCTTACCAGTGCATAACCAAGATCCGAATTACAGTCATGATAAGAGAAGTAGTTTTCATTACGTTCCAGACTGAATGAAGTACCATGCACTTCCCTATTTAACTTAATAGATAATTAAATAAGTTAGTTATTCATCTGGCTTCACTGGTTAAGAGCACATATACACATGAAGTGATAAAGGAATCTGGTGCCAAACTTTGTTTAAATCCTTTGGTATCTCTGAAATCTAGTCAGCATGTCCCAGACCCTAGCTAAGGAGCTTGATGCTTTATTGAACTTATTCACATAACATGAACAGTTTTTCTCTACATTGCACAGTAGTTCACATATTTTAATAAAAACTGGTTCTGTTATTTCAAGACATTCTTTGAGATGACGCTTAAAATGTCCTTGGCTCTCAAAAAGATAAATAAAGTTTGAAGACAAGATGATTGTAATCATGGCTGCAGACTAATTTGCCATTGCCCAAACAAAAAAATATGCTTTCATTGCAGGATTTGAAAAAGTCAGAAATCAAAACAAAACCAAAAACAAAACTGAAACCAAAAACAAAACAACAAAAAACCCATCTCTTAATTAGCCTGATGTAAGGTGAACAGATGTCCTGGTTTGATCACAGTGCTTTTTATAACAAATTATCTCGTGGATACTGTCTTAAGTAGAGCATCCAGAAAGCTGAAATAAATGCAGTCTTTTTTCATTTGCATGTAAATAATTTTTTTCCACAGTAGCACCATCATGCTTTTCTTGTCCATATAAGAGCAATGAAACTCATGGTTGTGGAGAACAAGTCTTATGAGGAGCAGCTGAGGGAACTGGGGCTATTTAGGTGTTAGTCTCTTCTCATAAGTAACTAGTGACAGAGCAAGAGGAAATGTCCTCAAGCTGTACCAGGAGAGGTTTAGACTGGACATTAGAAAAAAAAATTAGAAAAAGTGTTGTCAGACATTGGAACAGGCTGCCCAGGGAGGTGTTTGAGTCACCATCCCTGGATGTGTTTAAAAGCTGTATGGATGTAGTACTTGGGGATGTGGCTTAGTGGGGGAGTTGGTAGAGTAGGGTTAATGGTTGGCCTTGATGATCTTAAAGGTCTTTTCCAGCCCAAATGATTCTATGATTCTATGCTCTGTCACATGAAATTCCATCTCTTGAGTAAAGAACGTGAGAAGTTATTCCTAATCTAGACAAATTCCAAGAGGCCAGAGGAGAAAGTATGACAGCTCAGAGCAGTGGTATTTTATGGCTAGATACACACTTACATACTACCCATGCTACAAAAAATAGTAATTTATATCACTGATGATGACCTTCATAGTTTTCTTACTTGCACTTCTGTTGTTTTGAATCAAACATTTTAATTAACTAAAAATCTACACATAAAATTAGAATAGTTCAGCTGAAGTGTTTTTGTACAATTTTAAACCATTTAATTTTGATTTTACATTTTTGTACTAAATGAAATTTTTATTTTAAATTTATGGTGATTTTTATTTTAAAAACAACAGACAATAGTAACAGTTTAATTCTATTCTGTCTGACCTCCTCCTCCCACTACCCTAAAAGGAAGAAAATCTAAATCAGAAGAGTGACATAGCTTGGCATGATTCCCCTTATACTGACTTGTAAGTTTTTATTAGCAAATATGTTTCCTAAGAAGTTGTATCAAGCTGGTCTCAGCTCACAGCTGAGGACTTTGGGGTCACAGCCAGGATAAGAAAACCCTGATTGTTGTCTTTCAATGACTTGAAGTTTTTTTCTTTGATATATTACTTTACCTTGCTCATGTACCAGGCAAAACTTCTACCCTAATTCTAAGCCTGGCATAAAAGCTCCAAGCTTCAAGAGTCACAGACTGGCCACTGCTGGCCTGGGAAAATGAGAACCTGCTCTCAGTCAAGCCTTTCTGCAGCTGAAAGACTAATACATAACACAAAGAGAGTAAATATAGTACAAAGACCTTTATTATTATTATTATTTAAAGAATAAAATAAATTTTATAATTTGTTTTTCTACATAGAACCAGAGTTTATAATAATAATTCTGTTTACTACACAGCATAAAAATGGGCTACATCACTCCAAAAGTTGATGATTTTTGTATTACTGTTATTAATGAGGTCACTTAACAATCTGGCCATGTGTGTCTCTGTGTCTATTCCAAATCTACAAGCCAAAAAGCCAGTAATGTAAATTAAACATACCTAACACTATTTTCTTTAAAATATATATAAAACAATGCATATTATCTGTGGTAACAACTTTTTGAGATGAAACACCATATTATAGATCCTCCAGTGGGGTCAATAAACACAGCACCAGGGAAACAATCAGTTCACACAAATGAGTCTCCATATCCAAAGATATGGTAGAGTGTGTTTTGGGATTTTCCAAAGTTAAACTGCTTATTTAACAACAGATCAAATAGTTCAGTGTGAATAAAGTTCATTACAAGCATTGGATAATTATTCAAAATCTCTTCTAAAATATTTAGTAAAGAATTTCAGTGCAAAATCTGAACCTTAAAAAGGTTATGGTAAGTGGTAAAGATCTGCTCCAGTTGCCCTACTTTTTCATCCTTTGGACTGCTAACCTGCCCCATATGTACCAGTATTCATAGCTAGGATTGTCTAAGAGAGGTATTAGAGTTGCTGCTTCATGAATAATTTTTTTAGTAAGAAGATAATTAATATTAGAGCATTAAAAATTACATATTCTCAAATTAAAATTGCACAACCTGTACATGTTAGAGAAAGAATGTTTTCTACGTCTCACTTTTCCCAGTTCATTTTCCCAGTTTACTGGGAAATTGATAGCATCTTTTCTCACTTGTTCTCTGATTGCTTATGAGGTCTTACATGAACTTAGAAGTTCATAAAACACCATAGTTTGCCAATATTTTCATATATTCCTGGCCACAATCCAAATTTAACCAATGAATAAATTAATCTTGGGGGAAAAAAAAGTATCTGAGCAAGCCAAAATGCTCATCCTGGTTTGTTTGGGTTTTTTTAACATTCTTTTAATATAGTTGGGGATGTTTTTTTATTAATTTATTTTATTTAATTAATAGTAGTTACATTTTATTATTTGACTCCAGTTACTTCTAAAGAAAAACGCTTTCATTATCTAGCATCCAGTGAACTCTCAGTCTTTTGTAAAGTCTTCTCAGAAACCTTAGTGTTTAAAATGATAAAAAACCAGTCCAGTTCTGGAACAAATAATTCTGCACGCATTCCTGCAGTCAGTGTGTTTCTCTGTATGTGAACACTGTGCAAGGATTCTGGTATTTTAATATAAATTACGTATCACTAAAAATATATAAATAGTTATATTCATAAATATAGATAAACGTATTGCAGGAAGAAGCTGGGAATACCACTTATTAATGTCACCTATTTCAAGACTTTTTTTTATTTGTTTATAGCTTGAACTGGTTTCAATGCCTAAAGCCAAGATTTTCCATGTCAGATGCCACCAGAAGCCTGAAAATTAAAAAAAAAATAAAAAAGAACCAAAGCAGTTCAGACATCTGTGAGAAGGAGAGTAAGGGAAAATAGATACCAGCAAAAGGAGCATTTGTCCTTCTTCAATAAATTTGAGTGACCTTTTCTTTGAAGAGGTCTAACATCTGTTTTGGAGCATGGTAATGAGATTTAGAGGATGACTGTATATGTGCTAAAGTTCTTTTTTTCCTAATATCAGAATTTGATCACATTATTATATTCCCTGGGAATATTTAAAATTATTAAAGTTAAAATAAATAGTAAACTAAACTAATACTCTAACGAGAGTAGTTCAAATGCTCTTAGTGTAAAGGGAGTACTAAACAAAAACATCCTGTATCATGAAGCTTCATCCCTGCTGGTAAAGGAAATTGCATAATACAGATAATAGATGCAAGAAGTTCTACACTGAAATGAAACAGACTCTTGGCTGCAGCTCTTCTGCTGGAGAGCATCCCTAGGACACACCCCTGCAGGCCTTAGAAACCTTCTCCTATTTCCAGTTTGAACTTACTAGCAGTCATTTTATACTCATTTCTTCTTGTGCCAAGGCTGTTCTTCAGTTGTTCCTCTGCCCCTCTTTGGATGTTTTTGCTCAGAACAAGCACGTCCTCTCTCAACCTTTGTTTCAGGATGGGAAATAAAGCAGGGGTTTCACCCATTATCACCTTTGTAGCTCCTCTGTGAACAAGATGCAGAGAAACAGAAGTAACTGATGAACAGATGAAGTATTCAAATAACTTTGTAGAAATGTTGTAAAATTTCCTTGTTTCTGTTAGAAACACATTTCCTCATGTCACACACCTCTTTTCCTTAGACCGTAATGCTCCCTAATCAGCTAATGGAGAAAAATCTTCCTCCATATTTGCCATTTTCAGCTGGTAAGAGCATGATAGAGGAAACAACTTCATAAACTCTTAAAACTACATAATTTGTACTATTATATTTCATCTCATTTCTATTTTGGCTGTTCTTATTGTTAATTCATTAATTCTGTTGTCCTTCAGTTTTGGTAATAACTCCCAACTTTTGGTTACAAGCAACTTTCATTTGGTATCAACAAAGTTAATTAAATTGTCTTAATTAGTTAAAAATCAAGACCATTTTAAGGTCATTCTTTGAGGAAAAATATGCCCTAAAAAGGGTTGTCTGTAATCAGTTTAGTTTTAACAAGGTTTTCCCAACTTACTTATTTTTTCTCTAGTGTCAGTTGCCTCTAATTTGCATAGTTTTGTACATAAGCATTGTATTTCTCTAACTAAATAAGATCTACTGCATTAATCTTGTCTAAAAATGAAGTTACCTGATAATCCAGGCAACTAAATTCCTTGTAAACCCATGTTGTATTTAAATCACTTTCCATTTTTCTTCCTACTTCTGCAGTTCTTTAAAATGTCTTCCAAAATGTGTGTGCTATTGAGACCACACCAAATACACACACTTTATATTTGTGCATTTCCAGTTATCCCATTTAATAGATTCAGTTACTGTCCTTATTGTACCTGTAATTTAATATTCTAGTGCCTTCTATATTCTAAAATGAAGATTGTTTTCTTCTGTATGGGTATATTTACTGAGGTCTTTTTCATATCTCAAACAAAATAATTTCCACACCTACTTGTCCATCAACTTCTCCCACATGTTCAGCACTGTATTTACAAAAATCTGAAAAGAAATATAAATCTAATTCTCAGAACAACTTTGACAAAAATGTTAGTGATATCCCTAAGAAAATTTGAATGAGTAAATTCAATTCTGAAAGAGTCAATTTTATTTCTTAATGCACACTAAAGCAATGCAAAAATATTTCGTTTTTCTGAGCTTTCCAAGTGAAACTAGAGAGTGTCAACTGAGAAACATATTTGGGAGATTTATTTGAGTCCAAAAGTCCAAAGGAGAGCTTAAGAAACAACAGAGGAAGTTGAAAAGGAGGAGAAATAGCATCAGGTTGGTCTGGATGTCATCAGTTTTGATTTTGGCATTAAGTTTACTATCCACATCCAAAACCATCAACATTTGAAAGTATTATTCAACCCAGATTGGTGGAGAATCTGTTCCCTAGTAGGTGGGGGGGATTTCCATCACTTTCAGCCAAGGTCCTCTTCACCTTTGCTTGCCCAATCACCCCTACTGGTCTTGGACCAAAATGCCTAAGCCACAGCCCTACTGATTCTCCAGGTAATGGTGAATTGACCATTCCCTTCACTTTGTGAATAGTACAACTGCAGTTCCTTGTACCACACTTAATACTATACTACAAGCAAACTGCTGGTATTACCAGTGACTCTTAAACTACCCTTCATTTAGAGATATCCAGCCTTTCTCTAACAGTATATCAATTTAAGCAGAGATAATAATTTCTGCAGTCTCTGCAGGAAGAAAACAAACGCTCTCCACTACTCTGAATCACAGCTGAAGGACTTGGATCTGGATCTATGGAGGGACCCAGCAGCCCCAAATGGATATAGGAAATGCTGAACAGAGACTTTGAGCCTCTCTCCTACACTTGTTTATGTGTAGTGAGGGCTGGAAGCTATAGGAATCAGATTGTAAGCTCATTCTAATTAAAAATATTTACTTATGTACAAATATGCTGGCACTGAGAGCAAGTACCCAAGGAGAGAAATGGACCATTTTAACAACTTATAAACATACATTTACATTCTGGTGCCCAGATGCCCATCCCAGAACATGCTTAAATTTACTGGCACTTGCTAAATATAGCAAAGGCACAGCACCACTAACTCTTACTTAATAGATTTACTAATGTTAAAATCTACAGAATACTCACAAGCATGATCTATTGCTGCAAGTTATCTCAGGTAAATTCTTCCAATTTTTTTGCATGTTATAACAGATTCGTAGTTTCTAAATCACCTAGGAAAAACAATTTAATTTCTTGACCTTATCATCGAAACTCTTCATATATATTTTAGGGTCATTAAACACATACCCATGACCTCAGAGACACAAGATGAGAGAATCATTGTCACCACAGGATGCAGATGAGCTGACGCACTGTTGTGTTCCCTGGCAGCCTTATCAGGGATACTAGTTATCTGGTAATGCCATGCTAGCATTACCCATTGGTCATTCTGGGGCAGTGTGTGCACCAGCAAGGATTAAATTTATACCTCTCCATCCCTTACAGAGAAAAGTTTCCATAAAGATTGGAAGACCTGGAGGCTAGAAGAAATCTCAGTGGCCTCATGGGCTGTTTTTGTCTGGGTCACATTATGTATTCTGGCACACTGGTTGTTGCAAACTGTTTGCACACCACATGCAGTTCAGCCACAGACTTGTTATCCTGATGTCATTTATCAGCAAAACTGTTAGTTATTACTTGTGTCAGCAATAAGAACATAAGACAGATAAATCTTCAATAATATATAACAATCATCCATAATTGAAATGAAGCCATCTACAAAATAATACTGCTAAGTGTGTATCTAGCTGAATTGACAAAGGAAGAAACCATAGTAATTAATTATAAATCTGCCAGAAATCACTGTGTAAGTAAGCAGCGTGAACAGGCATGAACATCCAAAAATCATGGTTGGCTGTAACCCATCCTTGTGTTTGGCAGGAGGAGAGTGGCTCGTGCTCTAGAACAGCCTTCACACCTTGGGAAAGCTGTAAAGTTCCTCAGATTCTTGGCCATATATATAAAAGCAGAATTTGGCTTGCACAGATTGCCTTCAGGTCTCAGCCTGTAAGAAGAGACACCTTTAAACCACTGGAGCGCTAAATCACAAGCAGCAAGCACACTGGTTTTATATTTGTGACTGAAGTATACAAATATCTTCAGTGTACAAAACAAGACACAACTGACTAAAGTGACCACTGAGACCATTAGGAAAGATTATGGGAAGAAATGGTCCTAGCATATCTGACACCTAATCAATGGCAAGTTTTTTTTCCTGTATGCATGACTGAAAATACACGTTTTAAGGAATGTTGATATGAGAATGTGTCTTACAAATTGTCAGCTCAGACTAAAGAGCTTGTGGACCATAACAGTGGGAATCCTCATAGACTTATATTTCCATAATATACAACAGATTTTAGGTACAACAAGGCATTCAGAAATGTGGCATACTTGTCCTGAGAAAAAGGAAAAACAGTTACTTCATGGGTAGCTTCCCATTTTCTCAGTGCTCTGCAAAGGATTCTTTTGGTAAATACATTCTTTTAAGTATTAGTTCTGATTAAAGTCTCACACATACTTTGCAGAAGAAAAGAAGTGATTTCTAATTCTGAAAGTATTTGAAGTATCCGAAGGTTTTGTAAAGGTACAATAACAGTCTAGAAGGAGCACATCATCATTTGTGACTAATCAGCAAATTCAGCTGGCACATAAATTGACAAGAAGTGTCATCAATGTAAATTAACTTTTTCAAGCCATTAGAAAAGAACACCAGCTTCATGTTACAACTGAAAGAAAGGCTCCGTTTTGGAAAGTCATTCACTATCATACTATAGACAATGACCCCTGTCAAAAGATTTAACAAAGTTCACAGGTCAATGCAGTGGGAGGATCTCTGCTGCCCTGACTCTTAGACTAATCATGCAGAAAAAGTTTTAAGTGTTGATAATTTAGTGAATGAAATTCATGCCTTTTGACCCCAAACGAAGAGAAAAAAAGAGATTCATCTTGTCTTCAATTAAGTTTAAAGCTATTTTTAAACACCTTATCTGAGCCAAGTATCACAGAATCCCAATATTTTTAATGCAGTTTTCAAGCTGTATCATAAATTAAATCGGCAGATACTGGCTTTTGGGAAAACTTTTACACAACAGTCATGAAATCCTGATCCTACTAAAGCCATTGGGAGTGCTGCCATTTCTTCAACAGTGTCTGGATTTCAGCCATATTGTTTAAAGTCTCTGAGTGCTGTCTTGGCTATGCTGCCCACATGCTGTTCCCAATGGGTTCACTGGAAGAAAAAAAAAAAAAAAAAAAAAAAAAGCTACATAAATGCTGAATATTGCAGCTGAAGAAGGGACAATATCACAATCTGAATAATATGTCTGACTTCAGTTATGAAATTTCTAAGATGCAGAAACCATTTAATTAGGTTAAATTTATCAATAAATGCCACATAACCCACCAGCACTGAAACCATTGTCAGCTTGTGTTAAAATGCTACATAAGGGTTTGATAAATAGAAGGAGCCATGTGGGTTAGTAGAGTATCCACATAGCAAAAAATTATAAAGCTCATTCACCCTGTGAATTGCATAGGTCAGAATCAGACCCAGAAATTTTGACCCTAAAAATGTGGGATAAAGATATTCTAAATCCAGAGAGGGCCTATCTGAAATTTCAGAAAGGGTATACAGTTAATGTTGTCCATACGTCTTCTTTTCTTTGCGTAGTGAGATGAAGGAGCTATGCTGTATGCACTCAAAGCCATAAACAAGACTTTTGCAGACTTCAAACTGCTTTGCTCTGTGGGTCAGAGCTGTGAGGAACAGTGCTGTGTCCCTGAAACACCACAGCCAGGGCCATAGCAAGGGAGCAAGAGAGGAAGGGAATCATGTCCCAGCTCTGCTGCCTTTGAGCCTGCAGGCAAAAGGAAACATCAAGAAGGCATCAGAGAGCAGAATATCTCTCTAAATCTCTCCCTATAGCTTAAACAAATTTGTGCCAGCAAAAACTGCTTTTATGATTAAACTTGTTTGGCTCTTAGGGATGTTCCTACTCTGTCAGTTTTTCTGTACAAAATGATCTACTCCACCAGAGCTGCATCTGCAGAAAAGGATCTCCACCTGACAGCTGATTATGTGTTTCTGTAAAGTATTCTTAGTGTAGTCAAACTCTTACTCATATGGTCATTTTAAACATCTTCCCAGTTTCAGTGGAACCATGTATCTATGCAAAATTAAATACCTATGTCAAGTGTTTGCAGAAGAGAGCCTAAAGGTAGAAGAAAATATTACAGTGGAAATAGCTGTGACATAAATTGTTTATATTTTGCCTTTAGCTACAGTAGTGCATCTCTATTATTATTTTGTCATCTTAACATTATACACTGAAGACTTAAGGTAGCATACCTAATAATTATATTGTTGCACTACTCTGTGGTTCTGAGTATAGCCCAGGTTTGCCCTGCTAGAAGTCACAGCCCTCCAGCTACCATTGACCTTCCAGCCATCCTATACAGCACACCAGCAGTCTGCCTATCCTGCCCGTCCTCACCCGCTGTGTCACCATGTACAGCAAGCCTCCTTCCTCCAGACATTGGAGAATTATGAGGTCCAGCTTATACTACTCCTTCCTCATGACTGGCAAGTATCCCTGGGCCAAAGCTGGCCACATGTTAGCTGTTATCTCAGGCTGCTTATAAATAACATGTTAATAGTTGTAAAGTTTTTTCCTGGGCTAGGCATTCTTCTTTCCACTTTGATAGGAGCGTGTTTTTGTTTGGGAAGGGTTCCTCAGGTACATGTTGGGATCTTAACCAGCTACACCTACCTAAATGAAATTCATGATGTGTGCAAATGTGTGTGTCCACATGCAACTGGAAGCAGCAGTTTAAAGTCCCAGTCTGGCACAACCTGTTCAGATCATTTTCCCCTTGAAGTCTGCCTTCTCACTGTATCCTGTCCTCTTAGTTCTCACATGGAAAAAAAATCTCTTCCTGATTTGATTTCCTACAGGGGAAATTAATTAGAAGTGGTTGTTAGTTCTCCCTGGACCACATATAACATGAAGGAAACTCTGAATGTGACATTAAAGACCAGAAAGGATTTTTGATACCTCAGTTTTTAAGAGTCCTAGCACAGACACCTCCTATCCTGCCCAATAAAAATTGAGGGGGGCTGCACTGGAAAGGTCCATACTCTCAACTCTCCAAGGCACATCTGCAGAAGTATGGTGCACTCTGCAGCAGCATCCTGAGTGCAACTAGGAGAGCATAGCTGAGGTCTACATCCTTCACCCTTTCCTCAAGCTATGCCTCAGGCATGGTGGGGCAAGGAACTTAGAGCAGCATCCCTGGCTGTGAGGAAGTCATTGCCTTCAGGCAGCATGTGGCTGACCCAGGTGGCTGTACATATTAAATCAAAGGCCTCCATGTGATTGTTTCCAAAGCTGTTTCCAGCACAGGCCTTTCTGATAGTACAGACTAGGCTGCATCAAACACCACATGCAACACATGGCCTTGAAAACCTATAGATGTGTAGCAACTTCACTAAGGTTTCCTAGCAGTCTACATCATCCTAGGGTGATACATTGTCTTCCGGGACAGTTACTCCTCTGTCTAGCTTTGGGAGGAAATTATGGTATGGCTGTTCCTCAGGGGCTTAAACAACCTGAGTGCTAAGAACCACCAGCAGGAAGCCATGTCCAGAGGAGTTCTGATCAGTGTTGCTTGACCACACAGCCAGGAGCCAGTGCTGCCATGGGGACACAGGTTTGGAAGGACTTTTTTGGACTAAGAGAATCAAGTAGAGCACTGTCTTATGCAGCAGTGAGAGCTCCCAGCTTAATGAGACAGCACCTGTCTTCTAATCCCTGGGGAAGAACCCTGCCTACTCCACAGTCCCACAGGCAGACCAGCCCAGGTCCAAAGGCACAGGGAGAGCAGTTGGGCTCATCTGGGTGCTGGTGACACTCAGAAATAAGATACCAGCCATACATCACTTGCACCAGGGTGAACAGGAGCAGCATCCCTACACCACCTCTTCGCTGAGAATAACCTTTCTCACTGTCAGGATGCTCTTCTTCCTTAACATACAAGGCTTCTAGCAAAGAGCTCCTCAGCAAAAGTTAAGAAACATACCCTGGCCTTCAGGCTTCTCTTTAGGCTTTGTCATTAGCCACTGACAAACAACTCATTAAGAAATATTCTGTATTTTTTCTGTAGGTTTCTGTCTTGGCACTTGTAAGATTACAGCATGTGACAGAACGGATGGGCGTTAGCCTTTTCAGCCTGACAGCTACACACACAGATTGCTGCTTGAGCCACAGGGCATCTTCCAAACGAAATCATCCTTGCAGAGCGTGAAAGATGGACAGAAACTTGAAACATCTGCAAGGGCTATAAAAATCCCATGTTAGGAGCCCCTTCACTGAGATGAAACATGGTGTCCATGAGACAGTAATCTACAGGGGCTGCCTTCTACATAATGCTCTGCTGTAGGGAGTTGGGGTTCAGATGTGTATCTCCACACTTACTTGTTTCTTTTCATTAGTATGACTGAGATAAACTGGAAACTACAAGTGGAAGTTTATTCTGTCCTTTTCTGTAGCTCAGGCAAATTCAAAAAGCCAACTGATTTCAAAGCAGACTTTCCTTCTAGGGACTGGATTTCCATATTATC